>JBAMDO010000173.1:0-119326 GCA_037074765.1 Mansonella perstans
CGCTCCTCCTTTACGACGGTAAAGGACTATTATCAGATCTCGATGACACAAACCACTGCCGAACACAAAGTGGTAAGTGCGTGTTGCAGACCAGTATCATAATATGGGACAACACACAGGCAACAAATAAATGCCTCTACAAAAGAATTGGGAGATACAACGCCCAAATATATGAAAATCACGTAATGATAGAGGATCTGCAAACGTCACTCACCTTCGAGAGGAACGAGAAGCTACAAGATACAACTTGTAAGTTTTCTAAACCTCATCTTATGAACGGAGACATAATCATCGATGAAGGAGTCGATCAAGGGCAATCAACAAGTACGGTGAATTCGGATTCCAAGAATCAGCTCATCATGAAGGAACTAAGCAGGGAGGAGGAAATCAAAACAAGTAAATTTGATCCTGAAAATATTAAGTTTCAGTATATTTTTGATATTACAAATTACAACTTAGACAACAATTAATGAGACACAACGACGAAGTTGTGAAAAAGAAATAATTTATTGCTCTAATAGAATGGCTATCAACCAGTGACCCGACGTTAGCAGCTAAATTATTACTCCAGAGAAGTGATATTATAGCTAACAGGGTTAATGACAAGTTATATATAGCACCCTGCAATAATAATAACTCCGAATGGAAAAGAGTCGAATTCAAAGCAGGGATCGTCAGCAAATTTGAAGTCGAAAGAATCGACGCGGAGTTAGAAATATTGGCACAGAAACACGAAATCATCAACTTGAGGACCAATCTACCGAAGTCAAAGTTACTTTGGACCGAAGTAGAACAACAAGGAGAAGAACTAATCGAACAGATAACGATACAATTCGAGAAAACGACAAAAACCATAGAAGAAGAATTAACACTTATAATAGCTCACTGGAAATTCATTGCTATCGGTATATGTAGTCTTATATTTCTATTCTTGATAATTGTAGTAGAATTGAAATTTAAATTAATTAACTTTATCTTTCATTTTCTATGTATCAAATTTACAAAGCCCACGGAATACATTCCTATGAGAATAGTCCAAGTTCCCCTAAATGAACACGACAGTAAAAATCCCTATAATAATTACATTCCTTTATCATATAATCCAGTTATACATTCATCAAACCCAGCAATTCCCCCTCTCCGGAATGTCGCGAAAGTCGCGAAATTTAAAATAAAATCATAAGGAATATATTCCGTGAAGTTACTTTTGAATATTTTTTCGCATACTATAATTATTCTCACATACTATAATTATATCTGTTCTAAACTTTATGGGATTATCTATAATTTATTTTACCTTAAGCACCTTTAATTGCTAGATCCCGTGTCTTCTCCTTACTATTTCTCATCGTAGCACACCATGATCTGGTCTATTAAGTTATTAGTCGGACT
Organism: Mansonella perstans; assembly: GCA_037074765.1. Classification (NCBI taxonomy): domain Eukaryota; kingdom Metazoa; phylum Nematoda; class Chromadorea; order Rhabditida; family Onchocercidae; genus Mansonella; species Mansonella perstans. Next base: position 1,393 of record JBAMDO010000173.1, read on the forward strand.
ATATCAAAGTATTTCTGTCCATCAAATGACTAGATCCGCCTCTTCTTCTAGACTATATAAACTGTACCAAACTCACAATCTTCATTCCAATCTTGATTCCAAGATTCGTGCTAAGCAAGTTCTCCAAGCTTCGCTCACGCTGTTTCTATTATTTATCATTCAACTCACTCTTCGCTCTAATAAAAGGGTTCAGTCATCCAAACTTCGAGGTGTTCCTACATTCAATTGAACGCACTCCACTCACCAACGGTTGCGCAACAAAAAATTTCCCGACAGAATTTGGTGCCACGAGCCGGGAACGGACGGAATGTCCTCATCAGTCGTCCAATCAGCGCAACCAGCAATCGGCAGGATTGCCGAACTTCTGGAGGAGATTAACGAACTCGACCTAACACAGCCAGACCGGAACCTCTCCCCAGAAGAACAGAACAAACAATACGAAACGAAGAAACGTATTGTTCGAAATAAGGCGAAACAACTGGAGATGTACGCCAATAACTTGGAGGTGATCAACGATAAGTGGCTAACTCTCATACAGCAAACGACAATAGCGACGAAAAGGAAGGAAGAAGAAGAGAAGTATGAGAGGATGGTCACTGACAAACAGGGAATCCTCCACATGATAAATAAGAGCAAGGAAGCAATCATTATCCTTGACTCTTACTATAATGAATTAGCAATCCAGCAGGAGAAGTCATCGTCCACGAGGGAAAGGGTAATGGCCAATCCCTCACCCGTTTGCCATTCAACGGTAAACCTACCAAAGTTACCACTGCCAACCTTCAGTGGCGACATCAAGCTAATTCTGTCGGGAAATTTTTTGTTGCGCAACCGTTGGTGAGTGGAGTGCGTTCAATTGAATGTAGGAACACCTCGAAGTTTGGATGACTGAACCCTTTTATTAGAGCGAAGAGTGAGTTGAATGATAAATAATAGAAACAGCGTGAGCGAAGCTTGGAGAACTTGCTTAGCACGAATCTTGGAATCAAGATTGGAATGAAGATTGTGAGTTTGGTACAGTTTATATAGTCTAGAAGAAGAGGCGGATCTAGTCATTTGATGGACAGAAATACTTTGATATAGTCCGACTAATAACTTAATAGACCAGATCATGGTGTGCTACGATGAGAAATAGTAAGGAGAAGACACGGGATCTAGCAATTAAAGGTGCTTAAGGTAAAATAAATTATAGATAATTCCATAAAGTTTAGAACAGATATAATTATAGTATGTGAGAATAATTATAGTATGCGAAAAAATATTCAAAAGTAACTTCACGGAATATATTCCTTATGATTTTATTTTAAATTTCGCGACTTTCGCGACAGTATTATCAGGATACGTTCCGACCCATCACCAAAAATGCAAACAACGCAATGATGGAGTTTGAGCACTATGAAGATACCCAATCAATGTCGAGCACGGGAACATCTGAAGCGTATCAATTTTAAAAGCGCTAGTGTAAAACTAAAATCAAGATCCAGGGTCCTGATTTTGTGTCTACAACTTTTTTCCTAATTAGAGTTGAATGAATTTCGCGAACATCGCAAGAAATAATTTTAAATCTTTTAATACATCTCATTCAACGAAATTATCGTGTTATTTTGTTCTTCACGAAACCATGACAAATGTTGAGAAAACAAACGGTAATTTCAATTTTCAGAGTTTGGTGCCCAATCAACAAGCAAGAGCTTATAACCCAAATTTTTCGAAAGAAACTGAAGCAAACAGTAGGCGTCATTCAGATTTTGCTAGTTCGTTTGTTTGGTTCGTATACGTACTATGCGAAATGCTGAAATTGTTCAACTTGAGTACTGCATCCATTATTGTGCTTTCATGCATTTTCTTTTTTTTTCGAAGTCTTTAGCAGTAAATACTGCTCGAAATTTACAGCAGTCCTTTGCTTGAGAAAAATCAGATCAATAGCGGTGGCATTTCCCGAGGATAATATCAAAAACAAAAACATAACAGAATGGAAGATTTATAAGAAATACGAATAAATTTGAATCCTGCCCTTAAGAGGTCGTATGCATCGTGAAAAATGTTGTTGTCATTCATTGTGCAGCTTTAATCTTGCTCTGATATTCTGGCCGACAAAATGTTTTGTCCTTTGCCTAAAAAAATTTGCGATATTGATGCCTCATGTTCTATATGGATTATTTTGACTAATATATAGCAGTTCGTACGAAATATATGTCTTTTATTTATATGTTCTCAGAATACATGGAGTGTTCTTCCAAACAATCGAAATCAAAAAAATCAAATTTCTATGCGGTACGATAACAGTAACTAAAATTGTCTAACGGGAAATATTTACAGTTCTCATACATCCGTCAATATTTCCGTGCCAGTGATGATTGTTTTTTGGTGTTTCCATTTATTTATATCTTTATATTAAGTTATTTATTCCACTAGGATTTTGCGCGTTACATATTTGGCGTTTATGATATAACTACGGCATTAAATTGATCGATAATTCCCTTAAAAAACACTTCGGTTATCAATAAGCTCCGGAAACACGTTGGTCGGCTATTAATTTCCAGAATTATTTATGAACGCAGATAAATTCTTCTTATGCAAAGCTCAAAATTTTTATTCAGTACACCCGAATTTTCTATCAGTTTTTTTAGAAAAACAAAGACGTACATGTATAGTGTAAAATAAATTGCAACTCATTTTTAGCTCTATTTGTCACAAATTTAGTTATAAATTGTTGGACATTTTTATATCGATGTTATTTAGATAGGAGAGTATAAAGCCTGTACGGTATAAAATCAGTTTAACAAAGTTGAAGAAAAGTGATAAAAAATGATAATGAAATGATGAAACAAGTTAGATTTAAATTACTGTTTAGAACAACAGTTTGGCAAAATTGTAATGAGATCATAGAAAAATATAAAAAAATACCAGAATAGAATAAATAAATGGCTAATGAATATAGCATATTCAGAGAAAATAAGCAGTTTCGGCTGAGTAATTTGAAAAAATGAACATATTTGGAATCCATGCATAGTTGATGTGATTACACTGCTATCATGGCCTTAGCACAGAAGATAAAAGTTGTCAAGAAAAGCTATTCAGTGCCTCACCCACTAAACCAAAAAATTTTGACATGACGAATTACAGAATTCTCCGGGGTTTAAGAAATGCATATTGTTAAGGAACTTTGCAAATAATAATAAGTATACAGTAGGGAGAAGTCATCTATGAAATTAAAAATCAGCATTATTCTGAATTATGTTATTATTTAATTTTTTTAAACATTTAAAACACACGTTGTTATTATTGATTTGCAATAGCATAAAGCTGGTTATTCCTCTAATTTCTGCAACAAACCGAGTAATTGAGAACTTTGCAAATAGATGTAATTGTTCCTAATTGTTGTTTATTGCAAAAATGACTTGAAAGTAAAATTAAGAAATAAGATCAATTACCGAGAGAGGTTCATTTATACTAGTTATTGTGAGAATATTACTTTCTGCGTTTGCAGCGCAACGGATCACTGAATAAATAAATAGAACACTGTGGTATCACTTAGTCGAATTTCGTTGATGGTATACCATATATCATTTTTATGCCCAAATTTTTTTTTATTTTTTGCAGTTTCATGCTCCTGGTAATATGAATTTCTTAAATATGTGAAAATTGAGAAATTAAGGATTCTTTTCCGTTAGAAAAAATTACACTTCACTGTTATAGGTGAGAGCATGACCCAGCAAGAGTCCGATAAGCATAATGCATGAAAAAACGATGGAATTTTTTTTCACTTTTGTATTCGACATCCTTAAAACAGCATCGAAAAAAGTTTTATTTTTTGTTGTTTCTAAGAAGCTATCATTAGATATCACTGGCATCACTGATAAAGCTGCCAGTTAAAAGTGATAGAACCGATACATGAATTTGAATAATTGACTTCACAACTGCAAGTTCAACAGTTAGTGTTATTTTTTCTGAAATATCATGCTTTTTAATTTGCAAGGAAATTTTCAATTTAGTTGGAAAATAAACATTCATTAGAGTTTGAGAATACTCAACTTTGCAGCATTACCATGTCTGACGAAGATGAAAAAATAGATCTTGTTTACAACAAGCGATTTTCAAATGATGCATCAAACAAACATCTAAAAGCAATGAAATTATATGATTCGTGAAAAAGAAGTTACGGTTCAGTGGGATAAAAGAATGCCATAATTCGATCTTCGCCGTACTCATTGCTAGCAACGCACGTGTATACTCCTAAGTCTTCCCACTGTGTATCATAGATAATCAAATCTCCATTTGATAATACCTGAAATAACGGTAAATTTTTGAAATGCTTCTTGACAATCGTATTTAAAGGCATTATCTTTCATTAAATCAAGACTTGATTCAATTTTTACATGTTTTAATTTAATCGCATTTACTTTGTATTTTTTAACGTTGTCGAGTTTATAATTTTCCTCATTGTACCAAGTGATATTTGGTCGGGGAGTTCCATTAACTCGACAGAACAGTTGTACTGTTGCACCAGATCTTTCGAAGCGACCATCTGTCCACATGCTTATTACGGGCGGTGAATGATTATGCGAGCACTTCGTGTTGTCTTCTGAAAGTTTCATTAAAAGTGAAGGAAGCTGAAAATGCAGGATTCTGAACGTATAGTACTGAAGGCAAGGAATTATAAACAAATATTGTATGGAAGGATTGAAACTCGCCAACGACAACGATTGTTGCACTCTCCAGTTTCCGATAACCATTACTCGCTAAGCATTTATATTCAGCTGTATCTTTATTTTTGATACAGGGAATGACCATCTTGGATACAGTTACACCATACTGTATGGTACTAAGACCAGCATTATTCAGTTTTTCCGCAGCATTGCTTTCATTTACGGCATAAATCACATTACCATTACGGACCCTGTAAGATACGTTATGAGGTATGCCCCATGCAACACAATTAAGAAATATTCCAAAGTAACATAAGTATTGTTTGGAATTTTATGTTGCGCTTTAACGTAGCTTCGATAGAGATAATCAGCTACTCATGCGTCAGCACCAGCAGAAGTCTCTAAGATTGCTGCAGGCGAGAAATCACTAGTTCGGCCACTCAAAACTAACTGGTACATTGATAAATAAGTATACCTAGTATATTCAATCCATTTTTATAAAAATCAAATAGCGAGAGATTTGATTGACAAATGAAATGAAACATACCATTCGATGACTGGTGGTGGAATGCCAATTGCTTCACATTTCAATGCAAGTTCGCCTCCCACAGTTCTTCCAACTTTCTTTGATGTTTTGGTAAATTTCAAATAAGGAGCTTCAGTTAAATGTTCTAGAATTATTTTTTACTATAAACGTGTCTTTGAGGAAGTACTATAACTGAGTTATATCACAAGACTCAACACAAAAAGTCTGTGATATAACCGTGCAGTTCATATCCTATATTCTCCTTTTTTTGGCTTATCACAGAAAACTTCATTTTTGAGTAACACCACAGGTTGGGAGTCTATTTACAATGTAAATTTAAGATAATATGTTTTTGCTGCAAAATATTACCGGTACCCGAGAATTTTAACTACCAAAAACAACCTGCATTAAAATTCTTGTTCAGTGCTTTTATATTCTTTTTAATAGCTGCTTTCACAATCTGAAATGTTCGTAATATCTTAATTTTCAAAGAAACAATCCAGCACAGTTAGATAGCAAGAAGAAAATCAGGAAATAATCTTTTTTTAATATTGTTGAAAAACGTGGCTCACGTGATTTTTTTTAAAAATGTTTCGTTGACGTGGTATAGATATTGTTAAAGAAATCAAAATCAGTAAACAGATTATTGTGAAATCAGCAACATGGAGCATTCTCCGCGAGGAATGTAGCTGAAAAATAATAAAGCACTCATTCCTCCTTAAAAAGCAAATCGCCAACAGAATCGTTGTAGTAATGAAAACTGCCAAAAGTTCGCTATCGTATATACTGGAAAGCATTCCTTGCTGTACAGGACAAATTAAAAAAAAATACAAAAACTAAAAGGTTAATCATCGCATGCTAAATATTTTAAATAAGTCGCTGAAGCACTGGAACGTCTAGAATTTGTGCAGAATTTAAATGCACGGAAAACATAGGTATTTCTAGAAGATGTTTTTCTTCAAACTTAAGATGTGAACTTCATAGGTGTTTTGTAAAGAGATTCGGAATAAATGAAAATCAAATCTAATGAAATGATTCTGCAGTGCACTGCTAAATAGCAGCAGTGAAATTGGTTTTAGCAACGACTTTGGCAATTATCAAAAAAAAAAACTAAAAAAATAATGAATTAAAAAGTTTTATGCCTCAACAAATTAATCTTACTTTAGAAAATATCAGATTCAGAGATTCAGAAGTGCATCAGAAGTGTAAATCTGTTAGGCCTTTATTAAGTGATACGTGCGACACACACATGTTCCACATAATTTTTTAACATTACTGTGAAAAAATTCGCTAAGAATAGTCTGAAGTAAGATTTTTATTTTTCTTTTAAAATCAAAAATTTAATATCGTCCTATGCTAATCATCTAGTATACAAATCAATAAACGACTGATTTGATCTTGCATTGGAATTAATTTCACAAAGATGATGAATTATGCGAACACTTCGAATTTATTCATTTTCAAGTTAATTGATGCTTATAGGCATTTAAAAATGTTCTTTTTTATAGCCGAAATTCAAATATTATTGTCATATCTATAAAAAAAGATCCAATCCATGATAAAGATGGTTTGACAAATGCTGATACCGTAAATGATTCATTTCATGTATTATAAAGAATATGGTAAAAGAATGAGTTATGACTCTTTTATTTTTGATTAACAGAATTATGGTATCAATTCTGTGTCGGACTGTTGATGCTCAAAAAAAGTGTTTCTAATAGTGTGTTCCGTATGTAATCCTAGAGTAGTTATTTATTTGCTTTTTAGAGCTGTCAAAATGAAAAGCTGTTGTCAAAATATATATCTCAAAGACAAGATGTAAAAATTGAGAGAGTCCAATGAAATATTTTTTATTTCGATAGACTACAAATACTGAATTTATTCCGCATATACATATATATATATACATTTAACAACTCAGTATATTGAATTATACACGCTATATATATGTTAATTGGACTTCCTGATTTTTCCTTAATTCTGGCCTTTGATTATTCTATTTCATTGTTAACATTTTAGCGTGAACATTTTGTGGCATTTTGCATTTTGCGTGTGTAATTCACAATGCTGTATCTTTATTAATGTGATGTCCCTTTCCTAATTATCCATAAAATATAAAATATTTCCCATATGTCAATGATTCACTTTTGCATTCAAATTCACAGTTTAAATTCAACACAGAATCCACAAAATGCTGAAAAAAGGATGATGGCGTTTTATAGAAAATGGTATAGCAAAGTAGCCTTTAGAAGGAGAATGGGATCTGAAAAGTTCAGTTATAAAATGCCAATGAATACTGACGATATTTCGTTTGACGATGCTTTATAATGAATATCAAGATGGGAAGACATCAGACATCATTTGCCTAAAGAAAATTTTGAAACGTAGATTCCTAATCAAGATTTATTGATTTGAAAAAGACATAACAAGTTTGACTTTTCATGTTCCGTTAGAAAAATTGAAACCACCTTTCCTCTTCACCACGCAAATTGGAAAAAGCGAATTGCATTCTTAAACACGTTCGTCTTGCTCAAATGAAAGGCTAATTTCGAATGATAACGGCAAAATTTTATAAATGCCATAATGGTTTAAAATGAATATGAAAAGATCCTCCCAAAACAATATTCTTAATTTTTAGGCTCGAACATCGCCATTTTAAAAATATACCAATAAAATATATTTCTCGACCTCTACTACCGTCGTCGTTTGGCTATGACAATCAACTCCAGTGTTTTAAATTACCATGGTAATTTGTTCTCAATTTTCATGTTATATCTCCAAATTTTTTATAACTGCACAGATAATTTAATGTTGAGAACAGTTTTTTACCAATAACTCGATAACTTTTATGAGCCTGGAAGTTTTTGAAAGAGTATATCAATTTCGTCAAGTGAAGCGTACGCAATCTTACGCAAACTGAAGAATCGCTATCTTTGTAAGTTAAACTCAAATTTCAATTTGTACGGCTCATGTTATGACTGCAACAAAATATCTTCACTTCTTGATGAAGGTAGCTGATTGCTAATCTGACCAGATTTGATATCCTTCGACAGCGACTTACAAATATAGATAGATGTCGATAAGTGAAGTAGCGTTGGCAGAAGTGGCCTAGCTCGTATCATGGCAGTCAAGCAACATCGCATAAAATAGACTGCAAATAAGTGCTCCAGTCTTCTTTCTTTACAGTAAAATTATGCTTCTTCCGTCAGTTGGGTGATACAATGGTCACATTTTGTTGATATCAAATCAATCATTGCTTCTGCATATGAATCCATTAATTTGCAAATGATTCATCTTCAGGTTCTATCTACCCTTTGTTGACAAAAAAATTACGAAAAAGATTTCGTTCTGCGCAGAAGAAATTAAGTCGTTAAAAGTGAATTTTTCGCCACTTCTTGCTTTCACACATATATGATGTCCAAGAAAAATGCTTTTGTGAATGCTTGTCGACCAGATAACACTGACGTCAATCAGCTTACTTTCTTATAAACATGCAAATACAATTCGACTCAATTAAAAGAAATTTTTACATTTAGTAATTTTAAGTATAAAATTTAAACATTTGAATCACATAAAATCCACATAAAATGGATTGCAAATAAGTGCTCCAATCTCTCTAATGAGAACCCGGAGTGCAGGGACATCAGTAATCGGATAAATAGAAATAGATTTAAAGGAAATATTACAATCACAAAAAGCAAACATGAAAAAAGCATGAGGGAATAAACTTTGCAGCAAAGCCATAACAAGCGTTGCTAATGCAACTGAAACAGAGTTATTTCAGCAATAACTTTTTATAATCCAATTAACCATTTATATCCCTTGCACACACATGCATCACTCAATACATCATCTTCATAGAAATTTTTACTGGATCGTTTGCACCCACTTTATCAAAGAATTTTCAAAGCATTTAAAAAAATTAATATCATAAAGGTTAATTATACTGTACCTGAAGTATCTAAAGCTGAGGATTTTCCAAAATGTCAGATAAAATGTTTTTAGAGCATTTTTGCTTTCATTAGCAGTAAGCAACTAAAGTAGGATTGTCGAATTCTCAGAGATTTGTGCAAAACATATCGATTATTTGCTTCTCTACTCATGCAAATTAAAGTTTAGCAGATGTTTTCATTCTCAAATGCTAACACTCTACGTGTACCGATTAAACAATCATTATGATTGCCAGAATAAAAGACTTTGCTAAGAACTGTGCTATCATTCAAGAGCATTACTTCACTCTCGTGATGTAATTCAAATCCGATTTCCAGAAGAGAGGAACAACTTTAGTTTGGAAAGATGTGCCATTTTACTTCATGCAAAGCTATTTGCTTCATCACATCATGTCGATGGAATAACCCAATTAGAATATTTCTAACAAAATCTTTCCCTTTCAGTCCTAATTTTCCCTTAGCAAGGTTAATATAAAACTCATTGCAATATATATTTCTACGTACAACTATAAAAAGCTCATATTCTCTGTTTCAAAATAGTAAATCAACATGCATTCTCTCTCAGAAAACAAGACACAAAAAATAAACATGAGAGTCGTAGAGCTATTCTGCAACTACCATTTAAAATCGAAAACACGCAGTCACCGTGAACATCAGCTGTGAACTTTGAGCACCATATGCTTTGCATTTTTATCTCGTCAGTAGGTTGTATTTATTAAAAAAGGCAATAAATGTGAGGTCCCTTCAAATAAAAAGAGCAAAAATTCGGGAGAATTCTCCATAAATTTGATGACCCATATAAATAAACCACAGCTAAACTCCTAAGGACCGCCCTAAAAAAGTTTAAAGACTCTGGATTGAAAGATCGCCCTAACTGAATATTATATTATATATCGAAGTGCTGTGCAGTAATCGCTTTCAAGTTTTTTTATTTTTTTTAAAAAACCAATAATCGCTTCTACGCTGTAATACGATTTGGTAAAATGATGATTCAATGGAATGTAAAGCCACATGCATGGAACACCACTGCAATATCCAAATTATCCCATAAGCATGACAAAACTGATGCCAAACTTTTGAACCTCATTTGTTTAGTTGACAAAAATGCCTCCTCTTAACTAAGAAATCTCATGATAAAGACAGTACTGCAGTTACTGACAAACAAACCAAAGAACCTGATGTAAAATGCACATGAAATCTTAAAGAGGATTATTTTTATGGGTCCAAAAAGATAAGCTAAACATTTCATATACAGAGCAAATAATTTTAAAAAATATATATAATACGAAGACCCCTGACAATTGATATGAAAAGTTCTACAGTCCTACCATTACCGTTGAAATCTATGCCATTAAGGAAACATGATATGAAATAGTAAGTCACAATATGATTATTATAACGGTATTATTACAATCTATCACCTGCCAATCTCAAATTAAGAAGAAATTATATCACTCACTAAAATCAAACTGCCGAAATAAATCACGTATCCATCAAACTTCTGAACCTCATTTGTTTTAGTGACAAAAACGTCTCTTAACTATGAAGCCTCATGATAAAGAGTTACTGCAGTTATTGTCAAACAAACCAAAAAACCTGATGTAAAATGCACATGAAACCTTAAATAGCATTATGGGTATACATAACGTGAAGTATCACCATTTAAATCCTTCAAAATATCACTAAGAATATGAAAAAAATAATAAGGCCATAAAAAATGATGCAATAGTAATAAAACTGATATATATTGTGCAGTGATGAACGATATGTAGCGGTTTCTACAAAGTTTATGAAAATCTCCTTACCAATTTCGTGCAATATTTGGTTCACATTTTTGATTAAATTACCAACGACTTACTTATTATAGAACCGAAAATTTCCGGAAAACAAAATATGCGCTAGGTACAGACCGCCTCATTCCAACACTGAATAGTTACCGGTGGAAAATCACAAAAACATCTATCACATATGAAACCATTATTTGCATCGGATATAAAGAATCACTTCATCTGATTATATACCACAAAGACAATAAAACAAATTTCTGATAAATGACGCCATAAGTATTCACTCTTATAACCAATAATACTTCTATCCACATGCTACTTTTACGCTTTAATTTCTCCAATAATGTAATCATCTTCAAGACAAAAGTAAAAATGTAAAAGAAATAACCCAAGTGATTCCCAGTAATCATACCAGACTTTCAAATACATCAGCGTTGCATTAGTTTTATTCTATGGAAAAGACTATTAAATTACCTTTTGAGGGCAACAAAGATTTGTAAGTATTATAGACATGTTAAACACTAAATGAATGTGTGTAGAAGAAAACTGTCATCATTCTTATTTGAAATTTTATATTTAATCACAGAATAATACACAACACTTCAAATGTTTCCTGGATATTAATTTATAGATTGAATAAGTGAAGAAGATTGCTACTGCTAACATGGAAAAAAGCAGAAGTCAGAGTTAAAAAAAGCTATAAATTCCCAGAATAAAACAATAGTTACCGGACACAACACATCTTTTCAAGGATATAGTCTTACAACCAGCAACTGTTTGTTCACAATTGCCAATAAATTGCTGTATTCACGCTCAGTTTCATTTTAGTAAGTCTAACATGTCATCCGGAGATATTCGCTGTTGAGCTGCATTGGTGGGAACAATCGACTTCGCCAGTATGTCTTGGTCTAGAATTCAATTTCAAAGACTAAATGCCTTTTTCCCCTAACAGACTAACAATAATGATGTAGCTTGAACAAAAAAGTATTACCATAATTTCATACAAATTAACTAGAATGAAGAAATACCTGCTGCCGGCACAGACATCAACGAAGTCATTTGATTCATCGGTACAGAATGCTTCTGCGGTTTTTTTTTCATGCCCAAATCATTCAAATCAATATTAATTTTGCTTGATGCATCTGCCCACGTCGATGGAATTTTCTGCAAACATAATTTTATTTCAATATAAATAATATAGCTTCACAAATGGCATCGACCAAATGCTCAAAAAGGGAAAAAACGAATTTTAGCTTCATAAGTGTGAACACTTTTAAAAGTGATTTATATGACTGACCACAGATGATTTCGAATCGATTTGCCGAGAAGGCACATTTGCATGCAACGGAATAACAGAAACGGAATGCGTAGGCACTGGCGTCTGCAGAAATGTAAAACCGAGTATAAGGAAGAACAACTGATATCAATAATATTCCATTATAACTGAGAATGGTATCCCTTTTATAGTGCATAAATAAAAAAACGAAAATGCCCTACAAATTCCACGAAAGTCTTAATGAAAATCAAGTCCGCCGTACCCTTCCACTGTGCATGAAAACAAGGACAGAAAGTCGTCGGCTGATGACTGCCAACTCCTGAATAAATCCAATGGCAACTATTTGGATTTTAGGAAAGTCAAAGACAGTACCAAAATAATATTCTCCCATCTACAAGCTATTTTTATTCCTTCACAAGCTACAGTTTAGAAAATCCGATCAATTTTTATTTGTCTATTCAGCCTCCTGCAGCTCAACAGTAATAATCGAACATACCAGTGGAGTAGCTGAATCCAAAAGAATTGCACTGGGAAGAGTTGACTGCACAGTAGCACCAGCCGAAGGCACATGCGTTGTAGATACGTCACTCCAACCTGGAAAAAGGGTAGCATCGCCACTCCATGGGGATGAAAACGTTGGCTGTGCAGATGCTGCAGCTGAAGGCAAAGTAACACAATCAGCTAGTGGAACAGATGGAGTAGCAGAGGATACACATTGCTGATTTGTAATTGGGAGTGTAGCATCTGATAGTGATCTAAAATAAAAATATGAAATGTACGAACAGTACAAAAATTTAGACTTGCAGCAATATTTTTTAAAAAAAACATATCTGAATGTAATTCCTACAAGATATTTAATGACCTTAAAATCTCGAGCTACTTGTCCATACAGTTTCGTAAAGAGCGCATAACCAATGTACAATTTCGTTAAATTTTTTTAAAAATATGTGCTAAATGATAAGCTCGGCAAACAGCCCGACTATAATAGTGCTTACCAAATACTGTAAAGAAATATATATTGTGATACGGGTAAACAGATAAACATACTCAGAAGGTAAACCGTCAAGGTGTAATGGCGAAGTAGAACGTTGAACACTAGCCAATGGATTCACAGCTTTCGTTAACGAGAAAGGCTCCGAAGTGAGCGTTTTCGGTGTATCTTTGGGAAATAAAACTAAGGAATTGTTCGCGCTGCCATCACCATTGAATTCATCTAATCCAAGCAAATCTAAAAAAAATTCAAAACGAATTTTTGTAAATTTCGATATCCTGAAAAATACAATTTAATGCTAGTATTATTCCCTTTATCTTCCGTCATACAGCATGTTAATGTTCAATGTAAAGACCACTTAACTATCATCAGATTCTTCCCACACTTCCAAGGCTTTTTTACTTAAAGAACCAGCTTCAGCTGGTGGTAATAAATTGAATAAAAAACACTGACTGTACTGCACCCAACAATTAACAAAGACAGTGATCGCCAGAAAAATTCAATACATTTCATGATACACGAATTGAATCGATCCCTTGACATCTATCATTCAAATTTTACCACAAACTTTTATTTCTCGACGGTTTTCTTAATATTCCTCTTTCGCGATATCAACTTAATAGCTTATCGATCGCTATTCCCACTTCATTCCACCAGATTCTTGAAATCCTATTGAATCATCACTTCCACATTCATATGACAGGTCCTGCACATTTCGTGTTTCTCTGTGACTCAAACAAAGCGCTAGAATGCGTCTAGCTTACCAGTTGCGCTCCATCAGATTCTTGCAGTCCTATCAAATCTAATCCTAATATCTTCCAGTTCACTTTTCTAGCTGAGCCAACACAGATCTAACAGTTTTCCCTCATATTCTTCATAACTCGGTCAACATTTATTAGTAATTCATCAGTGATCTATAAAGCGATTGTAAAAAATCAGTAAAAGAAAAATCATATATTCCTCCAAATATTTGTCAAGCTGCCGTAGCATAGAGTGAAAACTGAAAGATTTATGTTGGCTTCATCTGGTTTATTCATATCACCTGCTACGCAGAATGGATCGATTGCGGAATTTTATGTGGACAAAACAAATTAAAAAGAGAGGATATATATATATATAAAATATATATATAAAAAATATATATAGATATATATATATATAAAATATATATATATATTTTTTTTAAATAAAGAAAATTAAACTAAGAAATATTATATAATATATATTTTTGTGAATAAAAGTGCTCTTACGGCAAACAAAAGATTAAAATCTAAAAAAGAACATATCGTCTGCTTAGTCACCAAATATTATTCCAGTTTTAACAACATCAGTGTAATAATCGAAGTTTTCTACGTTGGTACAACGTAAGACTTCTAGGATGCACTTCGTTGCACCAGAGTTTTTAGGGTAAGAACTTAGCTTCTAAATCAAAAAAAAAAAGAAAACCCGGAAAGGGACGTTCGATTCTGATTTCAATCACTCTTGCAACTGCCGAACAATCATGATTAAGAGAGCAAAACGTAATGAGGGGAATGATGTAACAGTATCTTTACAACCTTTGGATTACGTCGGTAATCAGCCTATAAAAAAAAAACAAAATAATGTAGTCCATAACAGTAATTTAATATTTGAGATGTATTATGAACCGTTCACTGGTCTATTTGGCAGAGAAAAGCCACTATCGAAATGTTTTACTGTCGTAGTAGCTATTACATTCGGACCAGCAGGAGGTGGAGGCGGTACGACAGCAGGAATTGGGACATCCGTGGTGTGTAGCTGATAAGGCTTATGAATAGGCTGTGACTGCGTTGTATTGGACGACGATGTAGAAACTTTTTGAAACTGAGACTGAAGATTACGAGCGAGGGCAAAATCACCGAATTCTTCATCATCTTCAATTTCTTGATTAACCGGCTCCGGTGTATGCTGTAAATAACGTCACTGGTTAGTGGTACAAAGCAAAAAAAAATTAGGAATGCGATAGAAACGGTAATGATTCAATTGCTCTTAAAATGCAAAAGTAGTTTCCAATCCTATTTTTAACTAACCTCCCGTATACCGAGTTCTGGACTATCACCTCCACCATGGCTGATCTCTTCGTGTGGAAACTGGAACGAATTTACTTCGCGATGACGGTAAGAATCTCTAAAACCAACTAAAATGTTATCGTTGAATAACACATAGAATAGTCGTGAACAAATAAAGGTACCAATAAAAAGAAACAACCTTCCATCTTCATCACATGAATTTCGTCTCTTCGAAAAATCATTGCTGTTTTTCCAGTCACCAGAATTTCTTGTACTATTACTACCTAAACAGGAAAAAGATAACAGCGTCTCTAAACCCATATAGCAATCAAGATTCTATTCAATCCTTCATTTCTCAAAACTCAGCTTAAAAAATTCAAGCAGATCGGATTAAACGAGCAACTGTTGAAGTGAGCTTTGAATATGCTATACCTACATGAAGAATCAACACATTACTTCACTCAACATTTTGATATTTTTAAATATAATGGATTTTGTCAATACACAGCTCTGTGGATTTTCTAATCGCGTGTAGATCTAAGTTTTGCGTAAGCCATTTCTATGCTAAATTCCTTAGCGATCACTAACAAAAAAAAAAAAAGGCTCCTAACTCTAAGTCTCGGTGACATATCACATTGCAGTAAATAAACTGCATTATCCACTGAGGCTTCCCATAAAAGATATTATATTTAAAAGATACTATATTATACATATTAAAAATATAAAGGCTTCCCACTTTCCTTCATATTTCTACCGCCTAGAAATCTGAAAAAGATTTCAACAACTAACTGAAAGTAATTTGTCCACCCAAACGCATGTCCTCTTTTGAATAACCCCTGTATTTTTCTTTGCCCTCCAGTTTTGCTTTTTTTCGCTCTGCTTTTAATTGTTCATCATCTTGAATTAATTCGAACAAAACGCTTGCCCGATGTCGTACTGCAAACAAAAACTGATTGAGGAAAATTGTAACCCAGATTTCTTTTCATATTAAAAAGGTCAAAATTTAAGCATGTCGAACTATTCCAACAAATTTATCTCCATTACCCATTAATAATGCTCGCATTTGAAATAATATTCATGTGCCAACTAAATCAGTGAAGCTAAAGCATTTTGGAAAAGTGTACAAAAAGTGTTTTCTTACACAATCGGGTCATATGACCGTTTCCTTAAAACATATTATTTTATATATAACACAGGAAATGAAAAGTGAAGTTATAAAATCAAAAAGTCATTGGAACAATAAAATGAATCACACCGTTAAGTCCCTGATCCTTCCCCTTTTCATCAATAAATTTATAAGACTCCAGCGTACGCATCTCAAATAAGTGATCACGCGCGTTGCTCACTACTCGCTCACTGCCACTTTTTAACAAATAATGCAGCAACGTTAAGGACTGAAAGAAGACCACGTAAAACATTAGAGAAATTGCAGAAAAGCGTCATGAACTATTGTAGGAAGCAATAAAAAAAAATTAACAATACGATCAAAAATAACGTTGGAATCAAATTTTATTCTCTAAATCTATATTTTGCGATTCCGAAACAAAACCACTAATTTTTGGACCGATTCCCACGCAATTTTTGTCACAAAATGTTCTTGCCTTATAAACTCGTCTCCATGCATTTTTATTGTCCTGCAGCATGCGCTTCCACAACATGCTCATCACTTCGGGAAATGTATCGTACTGGTATGTCATTTGTGCGATTTCAGCCATTTGAGGCCCTGTCGGTCCCCATGGATCCTCGTTTGTTGCCTGTCGGACTTTACTCTCTGCTTCCGTATAGTTCATAACCATACCCTGTCTGAAAAAGTTGAAGAACAGATAACCTATTAGCGCTTCTGAAAATCACACAAATATTCCTGTCTTCTTCATAAATTTATTGATTTCCATTTAAATAATTTTGCGATATCGCATAAAATTTAACCCAAATCACAAAAAGATATCTCACATTAAGAAAAAAACAATGTCATTCATTGACGTTTACCATATAAGCAATCTAACCTTGTAAAAAAAAAATAGCTAAACATTTCAAAATTAATGGTAAACGAACTATATCGTTACGGCATGTTGTATATAATTTGTTTAAAACTAATGAAATGATTTTGACTGAAATAAAATCACACTTTCAGTATGTAATTTCTAAAAATTGTCAGGATCACTTACACTTTGTCACCAAGTTTCCTGATTTCATATGTGTTGAACGAATCGGCTACTGTTTTCGTAAAACTTGCAATACCACTCAATAGATCCGACATTGCTTCACTATTTGCGGCTTACGTCTGTACCGAAATAATAGAATGATGGAATCAGCAAAAAAAACAAAGAGAAATACCTGTCGACTGCGTGGACCAACAGGTCTACAATACGAAAAACTTTACGACGACCAAACACGCTTATTCATCCAAACTATATAACAGACAGACAGACAGACACACAAACACGCACACATACACACAGCCTACATACACACACGAACGGGAAACATCAAACGCAAAGATGCCAGATGGAAGTCAAAATTGCTACTGAAATGATATGAGAAACTCTGATCGGGATGCAATGCAATAATGTTATTCTCAATGATACGCACGCTCTACGTAATTTACGTTCTTCACGTTTATGATTCTTTTATTTTTGGTGCAATGTTTTGTAAACGTGATTTTCTTAGATCTAGAAACGATTTTCCTGAATTACTTTTCTTTCCTAATTTCTCGAGCAGGATGAAGATTAAATTAGAGTGGTAAGAGTTTCCTTCATTATTTGAGCGTAAGTTTTCCCTTGATTCTGTTAATATTTGCACTATTTCCTCGTACTTCTACCAGTAACCTAATTTAACCTTCTTTTTTGTTATCCATGATACATTCCTGCATTTTATTGATTTTTCTCTAATTTTAAAAGAAAATTTTAAAAGAAATTAATTATTTGATCTTGTTTTTAATTTAAAAGACTGCGATAGTCAAATATAATATATTGAACGTTTTGCATATTTTGTATGTTTGGAATAGTCTTATATTAATTCGAAATTTTGATTTCTTGTAAAGATTTATTTATTCGATATTCGGCAAAAAAACCATTGAAAAGATGAAGGAAGATGAGGAAGAATCAGAGTGAATTTTAAATTTTTCTAAAAATATATCGCTATAAAGTATGATTGCAAAAAGTTGAAGAGATGAAATTCTGAACATGCTAATGAAAGAAAAAAGCTGAAAGAAATATTATTTGATCACTTCTAGAGACTTTTAATAAAGTAAGTCTATTTGAAATTACCGGAGCCTTTGATCTGCAATGAGATTTATTAGCAAATAAATTACTTGACCATTGAGGTTACACGTTTAATTATAGAAATCTGATATTCATTTGGTCAAACGTAAGCTTTCTAATCGCTTTAATACTTGAATGGTTCATTGCAGGGTTTAATTTTAACACATATCTTGCAAATTGGCAATTGCATTTTAATGGCAATTGAAAAGTTGTCTTATGAAGTTTGCATAAGAAAGACTGACCGGGGAAGCCTCGTGGGAGCGGGACTTCCTTCTGATCGTTTGGAAGAAAGTAAGACAATGGACTAGATCCCATAGCGAAGGCTCACTTTACTAAGTACACCCTCAATCCCCCCGCTTTTCGTTTTCCTCTTCTTTCCCGTTTTATCTTTTACTTTTTCCCTTCAACTAGTTATCTATTATTTTTATTTATGGATATATCCTCTTCCATCCATTCCTCTGCCTATTTCCTGCTGCCAGCATTAACCGATAATTACAGACATCGTTAGTTGTCTCTTGTCATTTTTTTTAATATTCATTCTTCATATTATATATTCCTACTTTGTTGTCGTTGTCTCTGCGTTCGTATCTTCATTTCTGCGTGAAATTCATATAAATTAACTTATAATCTGAAATATGACTGCGTAACTTGAGGAAGCTTGAGAAAAAACAAAAATTGAGAATATTACTCCGTTTTAAATTTCTTCAACTGCCGCTTTTTAAGTTCTTAGGAATTTTGAAAATAAACCACACAATTGTAATTTGTTGTGTTTTTCCAGATACTCGCAATTTAATTTTGCCTTAAAGTCCTTAATTGAACCAATTTTATTCCTTCCTTTCGAAATGAATTCAATTTTGATGCCATGAAATTAATATGCAGATGGAAATGAATTTTTTACCTATGAAATTAATTGAGCTGGACATCTATTGGGATTTCAACCTTGAACAAGTTTGATGTTACATTCTGAAACTAGGGAATGTGTATCCAAACTGGATTGAAATTCCCGAGACATCTTTTGTCTTTTGAGCATAAAAAAAGATTGTTGCACGAGTCACATTCAGTTGCGTGGTGAAAAGTGTTAAGCTGATTTTGAAATTATAGCACTAATTTAATAACAGCTACCATCGAAAAAGTAATGGCTACTAATAAAACTTTTTAGCAGTTGAGCGAAGTAGACAATTTCTAGCAGCAGTATGATGTAACAATTTTTGAAAATTAATGTCAACTATTTTGTTAGTGGCTAATACTTGCTAAAATTTCTCTTTAGAAACTGTTAATGAGGCCGACTGAGCATGAAAGTTTAATTATCTGAAAGGATTAGGCGAAATTATACATACTTCGTCCTATAGGGCCAATCATCACTTATGGACTAATGGACTAATCATCACTTATGATTAGTATAACATATAATTTGCTGCATTAAAATAGGAAACTTTTAAATTATAATGGAGAAATTTACTGGAAAACATGCAGAATGTTTTCGGCATCAACCGCCTGGTATCATTCTCTTTTTTCGTAATACTTTAAGTAACTTCGGAAGGGAATTATTCGTTCAAACGTTATATATTTGCTGAGATGTTCAAAAAATGTGATTTTAAACCCAATTTATGATATTTTACTTCAATTTTGTTTTCACTAGTCTCTGAGTCATTCCTGGAATAATATTAAGAAGATGTTAATATTATTCCAGAAATACATCGTTTTTTCACGACATTGTTTTAATCACCTTAATAACTTTATTTGAAAAAATGTGTGACTTAGCAACTAATAAAAGGCATGGTGAGCATCACCAGAGTGATAATAAAGATGTTTGAACCTTTTGGATTATGCTTTGAAAATATGTTTGCATTTTTAACAAGTTTTCTTAGCTTCTCGCCCGTACTATGTCCTTGGCCTACTAGACACCATATATTGATCATTCTTTCAGTGTCCTCGAACCTTGTTTTTCGCTGCATTTCGCTGTTTTTAATTTTCATCATTCAGAAAACTTTCTCAATGAATCATGCTAAGTATTAACACTTACATTTCCTTTGAAAAGTTAGCCACAAACAGAGTAAAAGTTCAAAAACTTTTCCGTTTTTTACCGCACATTTCCCATGATTTTTTTACATCTGTTAAAAATCATTCTACGAATAGATAATGGAAAATCCTCTCGAGGATCTATTATTTTATTCTGTAATTTGATGATTATCAGTTCCATTTGCAGATATGTACTTTACGCAACTGTATAATATAACTTAACTAATTTGTCTGTCTCGGATTTTCTTTGATGATGGCTACTATGCTGCCTAATCCATGATGAAAGGAAAGCCTTTCCAATTTATTGGTATATCATAACATACAGAAACATGGAAATAAGGAAGAAGTTAAATCGTCGGAACTTATGCCTTTACACTGTTGGCATTTCATCATTTTTATATTTAAATTTAAAAAATGTTTTATATTATTACTTGTTAGCCTTTGATCCTCTTCAAATAATTTTAGCAATTTAATCATTAAATGATCAAATCATTTAAGTTTTAATAGAAACAAAGATTGATCAGTAATGTGTTGAAAATCTGATACAATTAAGATAGATAAATTGTATTTATTTCTGATTTTTGATTTTTTCGGAGGTTTGGAATTAATGAAATTGAAAAGTCAGTTGATGGCAACTTTATGAAGGTATTGAAATAATTGAGCAATCAAGTTGTGGTGAAAGCATTGCTAAAGTATTTGAAAGAGTCTGTATTATGCAGCAGCTGTCATTTGCAAAGTGAGTATTGGAGTGTTCTTCGAGAAATGCATTAAGAAGAGCGCGAGTGGGAGGAGCAGCATGGATCAGCTTAGGCTGGAATTCTCCACGAGGTGCACATCATCACTTTACTTCCTTAACTATGTCTACAATTTCTTCCATTATCATATCACATCATATCATGTCTCACATTAACTACTAATCATTCTTATCATCTCTCAGTACTTAGTTTTATTTCAATAAATAAGTTTTCCTTTATCACTACCTAAAAAACCTTTCTCTTTTGCAATTATTTAAATGTAACAAATTTTTAAGAAAATATTGCAGCCAAAGACATTAGAGCCAAGGATTCTAAGTTTTTGATCATTCAACATTTGTTTATTCTTTTTTTCTAACATTTCATTGTTGGCGAATATTTTCCAAGACTTAACTCTTGAACTACTTTTTACTGAGGCAGTACACATTAATGTTCAAGTCTAACGATGATACAACAAAGTTTCAGATTACCGTTACCATCTCAAATTTCGCCTCTAGCGATTCATTTCATTGGTTTTTCTGATTGTCTGAGACTTTTAAGATATACGTTGTCTCTAGTTTCAAATTGCTGAACTGTTGTTATTTCTGTTTTTCATGAGTTATATGGACCAAGTTTTGTACTTCCGTGCATTTCAGAAATTAAATTTTACTGTTTATGTCGTACCTATTCTTTAATTAGAAAAAGTGTACAGAGATCAGCTGAATACTTTCGTTCAAGATTTTCGAAGAAATCACCAAGATACTCTTTATAAATAAATTGTGGTTTTTCTGACATATCAAATACCACTGCCTGTTTAATGGATCAAGTTATTAAAGTTACTGGTTAAATTCTGATACAATTGAATCCCTTATTAAGTTTGATGCTTGGTTGTACACCCTGGCTCGTCATATTACTATCGGAATATTCAACGAAAATATAGGAAGTTGTGCGATCCGGGCATGTAAGTCATAGTCATACGAAATTAATTTGTTCATCTCCTGCAATATTCTACACTGTCATGTGATCATTGATGTTTCTGTGAAAGGACGATCTTAACGAGATTCTTCATTCTGATGAAACCAGATTCTTTTTAAATGACTATAACATGTTGGAAAAGACCCTACCAATATTTGAATATATTGTTTTGTTTTCACTGAATTGCCACTTCTGAATAAGGTTTTATCCAACTGGCAAAATTATATTTACAGAGAAATCTTGCAAGATAATTTGTGACATTTTTCTCAAACTGTGAAGATTTCATTTTAGAAGCAAGAAATAAATCAAAGATTGAATCTGTTTGTAAAAAAAACAAAAGTGTAATAATTTTAAAACTTAAAGCATAAAGGTTGAGAATCATTGGGCAAAAGATCTTTGTGCAGTGAAGTGATTGAAGAGTTTTCAGACTGCAAGATAAACGCTAATTTAAAACCATTTAAAGATTGGATACGACATCGTTATGCTTGTCCTTTATCCTAACACTATCTTTTACCTTGCGTTTTAACTCTGTATCTTACCTTTCTTTTTTCTTTTTGACGATTCTTTTCTGTTAATTATTGCTGTTTCTGTTTTTTGGAAATAAACGTCAATTTCCTTCTGATTTTCATAATTCATATTGAAGCGATTCGTAATAATTACTCTAAAGTCACTTATGTCCCTAAAAAGCATTAAATCTTTTTTTAAGTAGTAGATCTATGATCCTTTCTCCATCAAACTTCTGAAATTCGACATGGTAATTTTACTTTTTATGGTAGAGTAAAAGGAGAAAGTTTCTCGGTGAGATTATTTCAGTCCTCACGTGTTTACAGCATTGAACATTCTAAACAAGAGTTGAGATAGGTCTTTCACCCCTCAATAGGTTAACATTTTGAAGTAATTTTTATTCTTGTTGTAGTTAAAGGTTAAAGGTTGTAGATTGTGCGATACTTAAGATATCTATTCTTCTTCTGAACTTCGGAATTAGAATCTGCACATTTACTCCTAGGCTACTATATCAGACATAATGAATGCTTATGAAGGAGTTAAATACCTGATCGAGAAATTACTACTTTTCAAAGAGGGAGAATAGCTTGTCAGAAGCACCAATGAACTCAAAAGTAGTTTGGATTTTCAATAGGACTTGTCACATATTTTAAAAATATAGCAAAATGGAAGCGAATAATACTTCACATAATTAATATGATTAGCAAATGAAATAAGGTACTTAAGAGCAAGTAATTTTTGCCCTGTTACTTCCATATTTCGAACTAGTGTAGGAAAATATATGTTAGCATGCATCTCTATTGTTGTCAGCACATGCTATGATGCTTCGACAAAAATGTATCCACTTTGGTTATAAATATTCTATGGTTTCTCAAAGTATTTCGTAAGAGTGAGTTGAATGACGACTTTGATTGTTATTTAGTATTTACTTTCTAAATAACATCTTTTCAAGAAAATCTCTCAAAAGATGTTCTTACAAATGAAGACTTTGATTGCTATTTAGTATTTAGTTTTATGAGCATTGTATTTTGCATCAAATCTTTGAAACAAGTTTTTCCTTTGGATTATTTTTAGCCAAAAAAAAATTTAGAAATTTTTAAAATCTAATATTGGTTCACATAGAAGCACTTTTCAGCTTCGAAATATTATTTAGGGAATACATTTTGCTCACTTTTTCGCATTTGGATATAACAAATACTGCATGACAACTTAATATAATTTCCACTTCCTGCCGGCTTGCGATCATCTTGGGCTCAAATGAGTAAGATTCAAAACATTTACTTTTTTGAGGCAGTTTCAGTGGATGGCCATCGAATATCAATCATGTTATGGCTAAACGACAAGCTAATCACTGGCGGATTGTTTCAGCACACCACTTTGTTTTCATGTGTCACATTACTTTATAATTTGAAAAAATAAAATAAAGAATAAAACGAGGTGCTTGCTTATGTTACTGCCCAAATAAACTTGAGTAAACACTTAGTCACTTGCATAATTACTTTACAAATGAACCAAATTTTTCACCATGATATTTTCATTTTGCGCTGATTGTTGTTGATAGATTTGCATGCGTATGTCCTTATTTCTAAAAAAAAACAAAAAACAAAAAAACAAAAAAAAAACACCATTCTAATATGTTTCCACATTGAAGACTAAATTTATTTGCAGGAAAAATAGGTGTTATAAAGAGGAGGGTGGGGGAGTTTCAAGGAAACAAGGCACATAAACAATGGAATGTTTTTGGAATTAGGGAGTGCTATGGATGATATATCATGAAAATCGAACATTTTGATGTTCTACTTAGCAAGCAATCCGAGAAGCCCTACACCGGTGGTGAGGCCGTTCAGGTTCGTTTTCACACCTTCATCAGTAATATTTCCAATAGATTTTCATTTTGGATGTTCTCAAGAATCTGCTGTTATCCAAAATTTGGCGTATATTATCGTAATGAAAGACAAAATGAATTTGACTTTCATAATTCGTGAAATTCGAAGAACTGACACGACTGTCAAAAAATTAATTTCAGGGGCATGTGGAAATAAGTGTTCTGCAGAAAGTTAAAGTGGGACGATTGATTGTAAAATTGATTGGGCAAACACAGACTGGCTGGAAAAATAAGAATAGCGAAGTTTTGTATGAAAGTAACGAGCAAGTGCTCAATGAGTATATCGATTTGACAAGGTTTGCGTCAGAATTTTAATGGATTAGCTAACCATAGTTGTTTTGTGATAAAAGTGTACTTTATCTGATTGCATTGTAAAAAGAAGTAGGTGGGATATGTTCTTGAATTCTGAGGAAGTTGGAACGACAACTATAAATGATCGTCAGTTAAAGCGGGACTATTCAAATTATAAGCTCAAATGTCGCATTTATCATGAATTATTTTTAAGGAGGTCATTTACTTGTTTGTGTAGAAAACTGAACATAGCTTGCACTGTGAGAAACATTTCAAAAGTAAACAGTCCTAATATATTGTTCAATGAAAAAAAGGAAAAATATGGTTAGTATATTAGCATGATGTAGAAAGAAATAATTTGCAGAGTACTTACTGATTATTGCGATGAAAATTTTAATTTGGAAGAAGGTCTTCATCAAATATGCTTTCATATTCCAGTAAGCGTGTTTTTTTCTGCCTTGGTACCGATATATACATTTACATCTATGCATTATTTTATAATAACCAGTGCAGTAACTAGAAATGGATTTAAATAAATTGAACAATTATTGTTTTAAAAAAATTACAAAATAAACTCAAGATGTATTTAATAATACAAAGTTTGCGAAACCAGAGATACAATAAGTCAATTTCAAAGATATCCACACTACTTGCATAGAGCTATTGCGAATTTCTAGCTGCCACTGGATGTGATATCATCGATTGAAAAGGAAAATTATGGTTGGGTTCGTTATACATGTTCAGCAACACTCGATGTGCTTGATGAGGATGCACGAGAGATTTTTGCTGGTGTTGTTTTTCGTTGTTTTTCATTTTTTATTTGAGTTGTTTAATTTAGTATGCAAATTATATCGATATTTAAGATAAAACGGCATTGATTTGCTAGAAAATAATCGATTGATTTCGAATGTTTATAAAGCTTTGAGGGAAGAAAGAATTAATACTTGAAAGCAAACTATCATTAGAACTCCCTGTCATTCTTCAGAGCTAAGCTCTTTCAAATAAAACAGTATGGGAAATATAAATTTTATCACGGAATGTTTCAGAGCATAACTTTACCGTGTTCTCTTTGCTCAGTCTTGATGCACCATACATGCGACAACCCGTCACGAGTCAGGAAGAAAATGAAGTACGCGGATGTTGCTGTAATCGTAAAGTCGGCGTTGAATCTGCTAAATTAACTATTTCCGACATGGGGCTTCTACCGGGTAGAACTGTATTTAAGACTGTAATGATTTCTAGTGAGCTTAATTGTAAACTGACATTACCTTTGCATTAAATCGTCTGCGCTAAATTGATAAATTTAAAGTTCACATGAATTGTATCTAAATTATTATGTACTTAAGTTTTCGATATTTATTTGAAAAATTTAAATGTGTTCTCAGATGGAGTAAAATTAAGGTATTTCAAACTAATAATTTAAAAAATTCAGGTGAAACAGCAAAAATTACTTTGGTGATCGCGGATGGTGCTAAAAAGAAGCGAAGGAAATCGCGAAAAAGTCGAAATGATTGCATACTGCTCTCACTGTGTCAGCAGCTTGATTTTTTATCGCAGAATCGTTATGAACTTCATTTGTTTGATAGAAAATCACTGACAATTGCTGTTGAATCCATGGTAATATAATTTCATACTTCTGAAAGAATACACTTATGAAATATTTCTTCACAAAAAATTCACAATTCATAATAATCCTGAATTAACCCGCAGAATATAGATCATGATCATATATCTCGTGATATTTCAGGGGACATATAAAATGACATCAGGTACAGGTCCAGAAACAAGGCACATTGATTTCCAGATACCTATTGGTTTACAGCCAACTTCAATCAAAGCGAATGGCCTTATTACAATTAGTTATTTCTTTCGTCTAGATATGCATAGTTTTGATGTTATTGTGCCAGTAATTATTGGGTCTATGAAAACACCTGGCGCAATTGACGAGTAATGAGCCATATTCACGAATCACCGTAAATCAGATTGTCCACATTACGCTTCATTAATCTTTGATGAAATGTTCCCTTAATGATTAAGATGGCTAAACAATTAGAAGTGCCTATGCCTTTTGACCATATGTTCGCTAAGGTATTAGTGTCAATTTTTTTATTATTGACAAAAGCTATATAAAAATAACAAAATCTAGTGTGGTCAATTTCTAATTTTTGAGGGAACCGCATTTATAAATGGTGGAAATGCAAACTCATTATCAAGTATGAATTTCCTCATTATGGTCGATTCCGATGAGCCTCCTGTTCTTTCCATTAATTCTTTTTTCTATTTTCCGCTTTTTCCGGTTTTATTTGAAAAACATGATTTTTCGGAGGTTCTATGTTATTCGTCAAGGTGACTAAATGAGGACAACAGCAGCTCATTTTTTCTGTTTATTTGTGAAATTATTTGTATCTTTTGGTGCTGGATTCCTCAAATTTGAATACATTATGCAAATTGTAATTCACTTAATAATATTAAGTTTATACGGTCTAAATTGGTTGCAGTGAATTATTTCTTTTTATAGCTCAATACTCTCTAATAAACACAAAATAGACGATTACTCATGGACTGAAACAAATAAAAATATCACGATTCGAATGAAGCTCAGGAAATAAAATAAAAGTACAAATAGAATTCGAATTAACAAGTCTTTGTTCGAAGTAGATGATAATGACCAAACAATGTCCTAATAATAGTATTAAAAGATCTAGAATAACAGTATCAAAAGATAAAATTCATATTACATGCATATTTTGACTCATTTCGCAAAAAGAAATGAACGATTGTCTACCATCACCTTTGTGTAATATTATTTACACAATGCAAGGTTAATTTACGACTCCGCGAGACTGTCTAATCGATTTCAGAATAAAATTATTTCCGAAACTTTCCAATAAGCTTCAATAAGTATTGGGTAAATTCTGGAATTTCTACCAGCTGTTCCTAGCCGGGAGATTTTCTTGTTGATGGCTCGTTGAAATTAGGCGCAAGTTGTTACCTTTATATTTCTTCATCTCTTCAAAGTCCTTAATCGTCTCAATAGTTTCACTATACTAGTTGTATCATACTTTTGAAAATAGTATTTATCTTTAGAATGGGGACCGTCATTAATATTTTTTAAAATGCAGTAAAACCGTTTTTTAAGGGTAAGTTGGTAATCAGATCTCTAGATCTATGCTTCCTAACCATTTCTTGACCATTTTGGCCTTTTTTTTGTAGCGGAAACAATTTGATTTTTTGTTTTATTTGCAGCAGAGATCACAATGTTAAAAATAAAATTTTGTTAAATTGGAGATAACCTTAATTGGAATTTCTGACGTTTTGTTTAAAAAAAAAAAACAATCCTCTCCTGTTCTTGCCGTTTTGCGGTCCCATGTTTTGGTCCTCGCGGGTCACTGGCTAGGAAACTCTCGTCTAGACCATTCAGTCAACAAAGAATAAATCCGTTCCCTCGATGCAAACGCAAAAAAAAAAAGGATAAAGAGAAAAAGAGATTCTTTCGCATACTTGCGACGAATAATGAGGTCACATGTTTTTAGCTTAACATGGCTGCGATGGCACCAGTTATCTTTCAGTTATTAACCAGTTGCACCTTGCTCATCTCAGAGTCTTGAAATGCAATTGATTTTTCATCCGTCAGCTCTTCATTTAATCGAAAAAACTGAAAATAAGCATGTAATAAGTGTCATAAACACGTTTTCAAGTTAATATAATTACACAGACTGAATTTTAGAAATCATGCGGGTCGATAAACAATTTCATGTAGTCTTCATATTATGAGAATCTGTTCCATATGATCATTTTAGGAATTGAGATTTCAGTTGATGATCAGCGTTAAAATGAAATTTTGTTCGAAGTATCATGATCCAATATTTTCCATTTAACATTTGTTTACAGACAAACTCATTGGCTGCTTTTTTCATAAATATCACTCAGTTTATAGCTGAGAATTCGGTATTTCTATTATTGCTAATTAAACTCAAAAAGAAGGCACTTCTTATAAATTTCGGTTTCCCCTGGTTTTGATAGACTAGTGTTGGTACCAATATTTATCTGGGACCTTTTATCATACAATATTTCCTATTTACCTAACTAGTACCATATGAATGTACCAAATAGTTTAGGGATTTGATGAAATATTCTCGTATTTGGTATGCATATATAAAACTTTCGACTAACTTCTTGTAGGTTCATCGATTTTCTTCAATTATTAATATGAATTGTAACAGAACTTTTCACCTATATTTTTAAGACCTTTTAATTTCAAGTCACAGTTAACCGCTTTTGTCATTTGTTCATTTCGTGTTCCTTTGTTCCTTTTCTAATTAATTTAACGGCTACTGCTGAATAGTTATGCTTTCATTTCTCTTCATTGCATTTTTTTTTTCTAGCACTTACATCGGGAATTATGGCATACAGTGCAAGCTTTCCTTTTTGAAGCATAAATACAGGAAAATGAAACACTCATCGTGAATCTCATCGTTTAAAAATCGAAGCAACGCAGATTCGGTAATTGCAAAAATGAAGAATTGCAGTATTATTAGAGATAGCTATATTGAATTAATAGAAAAAAATTACAATTTAAAACGGCGAGTTCTTAAACACTATAAGCCTATTAATGAAAGTAGAAGTCAATTTTTGGCAACGAAAAACAAGTTCCTTTATAGTTGTCGAATCAAAATTTTCGATTTGGGCTATAGAAATTGTTGGAAAGCAATTCCCTCTAAAAAGTTGTGAATTTTTTTTCATTTTAATTTTTTTGGATCTCAAAAACAATCCATTGACCAGTAAATGTGATGAACATACCAAATATTTCATCAGTAGCATGAACAATCTTACTACGTAGATTAAGCAAACATTATCGATGATTGAAGCAAATTTATTTGTGGGCAGTAAACGCTGATTACTGCGCAAAGTACATGTCCACTTTACAGCTTTCCTTTTTTCCTGTTTTTCATTTATATTCCGTGTATCAGATTTGCCCGCATCTTATTTCTAAGTGCAACATCGAATGTAATGAAAGTAATTTTACTTCGAAATGTAGAGTTAAGCATTAAAACATTACTGATTTGGTTTCAATTAACAGGACAAGAATTCTTTATATCACCAAATAAAGCCATTTGTGATAAATCAATGTTTTTTCGTTTCCGCGGTTTCCTTCCCATATTCAAAACACGAACGCAGCCCAGAAATCCCTCTAAATATGATGTTTTGATGCATAAGAAAATGTTTATCTTAAATTCTGTATGAAACTAACCTGCTGTTTTTAGATCTTTCGGTCTAACGCCTTTGGGAATACCACCCAAATATAGAGGATCCTTCGTATTCGTGTCCGTCTTTTTACCTTTCTTCATTATGTTCAAACTGCTTCTGCCATCAACAGTCAAAGTCATCAGATTTTTCGTCTTATAAAGCTGAATATAAATAAATGAACAATTTAGCATAGCTGCGGAACAGTTCGACGGAATAGTCCATTGATCGATATTATTATCAGCAATAGAAATAAGTAAGCAGCAGCACTGCTTGCTTATCTCTATTCCCTATGAAAGCGCTTAGAAACAATTTTCCCTCTACGTCAAATCGGTTACCGACCTTTATGTGATGCCAGTGTCCGTCGCAAAGAGCATTAGTGGCACTTGGTACGTGGGATACCGTCTCCGGGCCTGCACCGTTATCCACTGTGAATTTAACTGTGCCATTGCAGAGTTGAAGTGTTAAATATTCCAGAACACCAACTGATAACAAAATTGCAGTTTTTGTTCGCGGTCGCACTTCTAATTCAATATTGAACGATGATCCAACCTGAAAAGTAACAGTGTAGTAGTGTATGTCGTGATGTATCGTTCTTCATTGCTAACATTCATTGATATCATATTTTACTTGAATAATTAAGCTGTTATTAATATCGCTTCTCACGTCTAACTTCTCCCTTATGTTTGAGTCACGAATATTATTTCAGTGTTCTATATTGTAATTCTGCATGTAATATTTGAATATTATGCATTTTTCGAATATCAGTTTAATGTTACATACTAAGCCGTTTATTTACAATAACTCTCACTTTGTTCGAAATTTTTCGAAGGAGCCAAATTTAATTATTATAACTACAATGGCAACAATGGCACAATTACATCGCATATATGAACATTAAACGTAATCCTATACGCATGAAATGTATTGATGAAATCGCAATGCACTTGGTAGAAGGACATAGTAAGTGTAAAAAAGTTGACCATAGTAGGTTAGACTGCCAAGATTAATTACCTTAAGACTGCCATTTTACCATAATCGTTTGCTAGAGGACAGTTTTTCACTTTTGCATTTCCTTCCCTTAAGCAAGCGAACTCAGTACAAACTCAATTGATATCATATTAATTCCGTAAAAGTCAATGATTCAACTATGGTTGATCCGTTTATCTTCGACATGTTCCACGAATCTAATTTGCTAGCTTATTAACATGATGTTCTTCACATTTCGAGTAATTATTTCTCTAAACGTCTCGGTTACTTAATAATCATAATATAGGTTGATCAGAACTTGCTTTGTTTAGCTTTGCTTAGTTACTGTACTGTTATCAGTTAAAAATGATGTTTAAACTGAAATATTTTCTGTATAAAAGGGATTAGTCGCATAGAGTAGTAATTTGTACACTGTAGAAGAAGCAGAAGGAAGTATTCCGTTTTGTTTCACTCTTTCAAAAATATATATCACTCCTTAAGCGAATTTTATATGCATCGAGATGTTACAAACAAAAATCAGTGGATCTTCAGAAGATCTCGAAAACCTAAAATTGTGTTAAGACATCAGCCTTTATTCAGCCCTTCTTTCAGCACTTCATAAATCTGGAGCTGACATGCTGGTATAGTCAGTGAGTGTGGCATTCAGAGCATTTTAATTTTGATAATTCAATTTGATACGTTACTCACTATGTATCAATTCAACACAGGCTGCATGCTTAAATGTTATATTACTCTCTATGGATTTACCATAGAAGAGTATCTTCAAGTTTATTGCATGCAGTGGAATGAAACTGCTTTGGTGCCATAAAATGATGCTTAATTGTCACTTACCTTCAAGTTTTTATTCAATATAGCGTAGCCACCATTCTCTCCGAAATATAATCCTTCTTCAGTGTACTGACTACATGGTACTGTACCAATCTCTGCCGATGGCACATCAAACTTCAATTCGTTCAGTTTGAAATCTTTTAGACATCCACCAAAAACCGCTTTAGTACCCTTTAATCATTGTAATAACTTGTAGTAACTGTCACTGACAAACAAGACCATTTCAACACAACTAGATTTTATTGCTCTTTCATTGTTCTAATTTAAGTTCAGGGGAAAAGCATACCGGTAATATTCTGGATGCAAAAGGTACAAGATCTGATGGAAGTCCCCCAATATAGATTGGCGGTTGAGCATCAACTGCATCGGTTCCAGGAGGAGAGTGTCCGTTTGATTCCATTACGTTGTCGATATATAACGTTCCTGCAAGGCCCTCACGCTCCGCTCTTACACTATGCCATTCATCATCCATCACACTTCTGTTTGATTTTAGAACAGCCTTAACACAATAAGATATTACAATAATACTTATTAGCAAAAAAAATAAAAAATAAAAATTTGTTTGTGAGAATAGAAATTACTTGTCCTGATCCGGAATTGTAAGCGAAGTGAACGATGCCATTGACAAGATATAAGGCTACATAATCAGTATGCCTGTTATTCGTCGTGAACATAATTATCCCATTTGACGCCGTAGCTCGTAACTGTATTGAGAAGAGACTGCTGTAATATTTGAAAAGTTATCACATCCACAGGTCTTTAATGAATCGGTACTTCTGAGGTTTCACTTCTCTTCCCTCATTAAAATAATTACTTGAAACAAGTGACATTCGATTCGTTCGCAGTATTTTAATTTACTTTTTATCAAACGAAGCAGGTGGCTTATCAAATTCAAGACGTGATGAAGGAGATAAACCAAATCGAGTACCACTGGAGTCCTGTCTATCTCCATACGATCTTTTCGAAAGTACACATTCGTTTGATTTGAGAGAAGTCCCTCTCAGCATTGAGAAGGGTGATGTTCCGGATAATATTTTCTAAAAATAAACAAATGTTTGCAGAATTATCCACAAATATCCACTAGTTTAATAAACAATGGATCCTTTTTTCAATGCCATAAAATACATTTGAACTAACACTTCCTGCAATTAATTCTTTATCAGAAACAATGGATCCTTTTTTCAATACCATAAAATACATTTGAACTAACACTTCCTGCAATTAATTCTTTATCAGTTTCTGCAACAAATGGTTCCATGCTGTTAATTCCAGGTATGGCAATATTTATATGCTCATTCGCTTTTCCAGAAGGCATAACTGTCGTCAAGATGTCTTCTGGAAAAGAACAGCCCGTCAGACTCACTTCTTTAGTTGATGCCTGCAATGATATCATTAAAAAAGAGAATTGTGCAAAGAAAAGAAATTGAAAACTGAAAAAAAAGAAGCTTCAAGTCTTTTTTGGAAGATGCAATTGAATAGTCCAGGCCTTTTCACTGTGTTCTTTCCATAAACTGACAATAGTGTTTTTTTCTATCCTTAAAAAACTCACCTCCGTAAAATCGAGTAATTGACCATTGTATGTGGCATCACCAATGCATCCTTCGAAATGTAGACTAGAATCCAGAGACTGACCAAATTGCACAATAATCGGTATACCGACCACCTGTAACGAATAAAACAAACAAAACAAAAATGATTCAAAGCATGCCAGTGCTCTATAAATGCAATTTAATATTTTAAAGCAACATGGTTTTCGAAAAACGAAGTTCGAAAAACCTCATTATCAGTAACAGTCCTACGAATTTCACTTGAATAAAGATCATCCACATCCAGCCGTATAGTTTCTGGTTTCACTACAGCTGCGAAGTAATGCCATTGTCCATCAGCGACAGATCTGAATTCGATTTGAGCAACATCCTTGTTATCAGACCCATATTCAGCCAAAATAAATCCATTTTGGTAACGCAGTTGCAACAAAACTTCCTGAACATTATATTTCTAGATTCCATTCAGATGGTGTGAACTGTTAACTTTATTTTCTGTCATGCGAGTTTTTGTCTCTGATTCTACTGCTCAACTTCTCAACGGTTTCAACGCTCATTATTATTGATTGATAAATTATTTCCAAAGAAGAATCCACCTCAAGTTAAATATCTGTTAAAGATATGCTTTTTGGTGCGCACATTGGTTTTAGAAATTTTAAAAAATCAACCTGTTCGTCGGAAATAACCGATGCAAGGATACCAGATGGTCGTTTTGTTTTAAATCGGAATGTCAATTCCAGATAATCTTTTTTAGCATTAAAATTACTGAAAGTAGCGCTGGAACGATCCGATATCATTGATATAATGCGTACATTTCGAGCACTGCATCCTAGCTGCACCCCCTTCGCAATTTTCGATCTGCTCAGGTCTATTAAATGATTGTCCAGCTTCAAGTTTTCTATACATCCATTCATCGACACAACGGCTGTGCGCCTGAAAGGGACTTGGACTTGGTAGATATGATTAACCTATGCAGCAGATTATCACAGCGACAATTAGGGCTGAAATGCGGAAGGATTTTTACGGTATGATTATCATAATCACAAGAAAAAGTAAACGCTATTGATTGGAATACGCTATCTACCGTAGGGTCATGAATAGATGAAACATATTATAAAATAAAAGAAAAAGAACGGCCATTGATTTGATGGATTTATACACCACAAGAGGTACCTTCTGGGTGGGAAAAGTTATCCAGAGCTGAAATGGTAGTCCCATAATGGGTTAACACTTTCAATAAGACCGAAAGTGATTATCGAGGATAAAACTCAAGCAACTAACGCTGCGTCTCCAGAATGGTTCATAATTATATCTACAAAAAAAAAGACAGAACTAACGTCGAAACATCAGAGGGTACACCGCCCAAATAAAAAACGTCAGATAGGCTTAGTTCGAACATTGTACCAGGTGAATCGCCTTCCGAAATATCATTATCATTTATCTGCATACGAGCATGACGTTCTGATCTATGCACGTGCACAGAATGAAGCTTGCCGTTGTTGTAATTATTACCAGTACTTGTCAATTTTCCGACCCCCGAACCAAAATCAAATGAAAGTTTTACTCGACCATCTTGTAATTCAAGAGATAGAAAATCGCGCTAAAAACATCATAATTTGGATATTCAAATATTGTGATTTTCAGCTAAAAAAAAAAACTGTTTGAAACTGTTGGCAGAAGCGACCGGATAACGTACTTCTTTTCCAAGATATAAGAGTAGTCCATCCGGAGAATATGTCTGAAAGGTCAACGAGAATATTGTCTGCTTTCGCGGATTCCAAATATTCGACTTATAAACAGCGTATCCATCTCCATTGAAGCTCAGTGCTGCAAAATACTATATCCGTAACTTAAATTCTTTCTAAACCAAATCGTATACAGAAAAGATCTACTTCGAATATTCTGAAGTATCGAAATGATTAATAAGTGTCTCTTTCTGAAAACATTCTAATCGATCAAGTTTTAATTGAAAGAAGCAAGTAGGTGACTCAAAATTCATATTTGACTATGTATATTTTGTAACAGTAGGAAAAGAGCGAGTAATGACGAACCGATTTCATCGGTCAACGAAGCAGCAAACATTTTTTTCATCGCACCTTGCACATTATAATTACCTCCTTTTTTTGCATTCCACAAACCGACTGTTTCACCGTGAATACGCAAATCTTCAATATCACCAGTGAATTCACGACTGTGTACATCTGGTGAAATCTATAAACTTCCTCAGATTAACTGGGAAAAGAAATTCATCTTCGACCTTCGATTATGGCATTAATAAACTCCTTACATTGACGCCGGGAACAATACCGCCAACAAATAAGCGGCTTTTCTTTTGATGAAGATTGAGAACGGATTTGAAGCCGCTCATGGTTCTTGCTTTTTCCTCCACATAATTTGCGGAATTTGGTGACGATACTCGCATTTTAATTGTCTTGCCAACACGATCTATAGCAACCTTTCGCCAGTTGTCGTCAGCGACAAGGCTAGAAAATCGTAATGTAAAGTTATCGGAGCTATAGTTTATTACATAAACTGCATTGAGATTTAACATACTTTACATCAGATTGGATTGATATCTGATTTTTCTGAGTGAAAATGAGAACTTCTCAAGCATTTTTAAATGTAAAGAAAAAAGGGAACACATCGAATTATTTCCAAATTTCTTTAATTAATAGCATTTGTGACTTCTCTCTCGACAGTTGAAAAATCTTACGAGTCCGAAATCAATTGAGTGGATCCTTCACCAAGATTAACCACTAGTCGCAAACGACCTCTTTCTAATTCAACGGCAATGTAATCATCAGTTGGCACAGCACGTGTTCCAGCAACACCGAGTTCATTACCAAAGAATAACATCAAACCTAAATAGACATCTCTCATTTTCTTGAATTGTTACTTTCTAAACCACTTGTCTACGCTAATTTTTAAAATAACACCAATGATACCATTAGTGTTTGTTGTTCTGAAGAAAAATTCGATGTTAGTGTATGCCGCAGAACGCGTTATTCGCGGAGGTAGCGGCAATTCCAAAACGCTTCCTTTTTCGAAATGTGCACCCAACTTGATCTGTAATTTGGTAATTCGAATTTATCTGCTGTTTCAAAGAAAAATGCAGCGAAACATTTTACATAACTCATTCAGCACATAAGAAAAAACAAACCCTGTTGGCCAAATCTCTCGCGAGAGCAATCTTTTCTTTTAACAAATTTAATTGTTCACGGCAATGTTCTATTGTTGCTGAAGTATTTGAAGCTGCATTCTGCTGCATTTCTAGCTTTTGCATGATCGGTGAACTTTCATTAACCAGCTTAAATCAAATTTAATTTGTATACTACATCTAACCATCTCCAACAGTTATATGCAAACCAATATATAAAATGAAAATGATGCTCCTGATTCACCTTAAAAATCTGCTCTTTAGCAGTGCCAACATCGTTAGCAGCGATTAAAATTGAGCCGACGAGCTTCTTGCTACGACCAATCATTTCTGTCAAATCAGGCTTGAATCTATCAAATAAGAAAACGGTACTGTTAGTTCTTGTTCTTGCTTCTTCCGAAGTAGTTAAAGAATGTTCCAGCTTTGCATTCTGAAAACTTTATTGTTTGTTAATCTAAATGTTTCGAGGAATGCATTTAATAATGGGAAACAAATGAGTAAGATATGAATTTCCTAGGAGAATATTCCTTATTACACACTTCCGACTATTTTATATAAGAACATACCACTTCTCCATCATCGAATTTAGGGCGAAGGTTTTCTAGCATTCTTTTCTGGTTCTCGATGACGAATTGTAATTCTGATGCTTTTTTGACAAAAACGACTTTCAGGCTATCTACATGGTTTACACTTGACAGTTTTAGATCAACAGCAGAGCGCAGCAAATCAGCCGATTGCTCACGAAGTGTTTTTGCTGATGTTGCCTGCATATTAAAATTTTAAAACTTCGTAAAAAAATCCAAAAATGACTTCAATTTCTAGCACAACATGAATATTAGATGCGGAAATGCTCCTTCTAGAGATCAAACAATTACCGCTTCTTCTTCATGGAACTTCCTCGCTTGTTCAGCATTTAAGGATGCTTGAATTGTCATGTTTCGTGCATTTTTCAGATGTTCTAGCAATTCTTTATATCCATTAGCAGCTGTTATTGCATTCTTTGCTTCGGTTCGCGTTCTACCAAATAAAGAAGATAAAATTAATGCTTCACTTTCCAATTCTTTCGACTTCTTTCTGTATTCATTCTACAACAGCGATGTAAGTTATGCTAACAATACCTACTTTATTGCCTGAAATAGCTTTTGGGAAATTAATTTAATTTAAAAATGCTGTCTCTATAGTCGTCAATGCATGACTGTTAGAAAAATGGACTTAACTAAATCTACAAATCTTGGATAAAATGCAGTAACCTTGTTAATGTCACGTATCCGCCTATGAAGATACCTGCCATTTACAATACTCAGCTGACCGAACAAATTTTGAACTTCGCTTATTCCTTCACGCAGCGTTTTGTTCAGATTACTTAAGGATTCTATGAAGGTTTCGGAAGTTGCTTTGAGAGTATTGAGAAATGCATGAGTTTCTCTGATTTTCGCTTCGCCTGCTTTTACGCTAGCTTGTACCGAATTTATACTTCGCGTATTTGAGTTATTCACCCGCTGGAATACAATAATGTAACACGGCAGTGAAATGAAAGATGTTACCAAGAAAGAGTATAGGAAGAAGGAAATTCAGCGAACAAAGAAAGTGTAATTGACCTGAAAGGTATTTTTGACCGAACTGGCCACTTGATAAATAAAAGAACGATATTCCACAATGCTATTTATTAGTCCATCCACTCCAGCTGTCACATTAAAGTACTTTGCACGCATCACATTTTCTTCATTCCTTAGCTTTTGCGTACGTTTCAACAATTTTTGCATTTCATTTTCTGCATTTTCCATTCGTTTCCTCGCCTCTTTACTAAACTTTTTTTTTTAGAAAAAAAGAAAGAAATGGTACCAAAGCCTGAAATCTGACTATAGAGTGCAGCATTTCATTTTCTGGTAAAGATAATAAATAGCAAAAAGGCAGTAAACAGCAAGGGCAAGATACTAGCGCTAAATTTTTAGGAAAAAATTAAGTCAACTGTACAAATGATCTGAATAAATGACGTATAATGTTACAAACAAAATTTTCAGAGAAACCGACTTGTTCTCGACATCATGGATTTGTTGTAAAAGCAAGGTTGAATCCATCAACCATTTTTGACGATCTACTGCACTGGAATCTTTGCCAAGTGAGAAAACGAGATTTTTTAAGGAATCGACAACTGATGCAGCAATTTCAACACGACCAAACACATCTGACGGAAACTGTAATATAATTACGAGATATTGCGTCTCATATATACATAAAAAAATGATGACGAAAAATATGCGGTCGCATCTTACGTTTTTAAAGGTAATGAATCAATTTCTAAATTATGAGTGAAAGTAAAACGCTCCACTAAGATCCGAATTGAAGATGCAAACAAAAAAACTGAGGGCAATTCCATTAATGACAATCAAACCTTCCCATAGTACTCACAAATTTTTCTTGTACCAACACTATCAATTTAATCTTCATCTTCAATGTGGAGTTATTCGTGTTCCGGACCATAACTCTTCTAGCATCAATGCTATCTATCACTCTTGAATTAGCTTTTTGGAACTCATCTGTATGATATGGTAGTTTTCCAGATCAACAGCCACCAAGATTAAGATTCTAGTATTACAGTTTAATACCCATTTCAATTCACATCTTCTTTTCGATTTCCAACCTCTCATTAAATTTCTCTCATTAAATTTTTGTCCTCAAAACTTATAGGAAAAAAACTCCTAAGAGGTCATCCAGCTGTTTCATATAATATAGTTAATCACTTACGACATTAGCTACGTTGATGATACCATTCAGAGTACTATCCATGGTACTA
This sequence comes from Mansonella perstans, assembly GCA_037074765.1. Lineage (NCBI taxonomy): Eukaryota > Metazoa > Nematoda > Chromadorea > Rhabditida > Onchocercidae > Mansonella > Mansonella perstans. The sequence continues at coordinate 40,821 of JBAMDO010000173.1, forward strand.
ATTGTATCCAAGGATCGATTCGCACGAACAATTATCCCGATAACGTCAGACGTTGCATCAAATACATCGCTACTTAAATTTTCAACATCCACATCATATGTTGAGTTCATATGATTTGTGATTATCGGCTATAAATAGTACATATGTTAAAGTGCTCAGGCTATACTTATGCCGGTACTTTAACATTCCATCTTTAATGCAATTTCCTCATCAATTGTATATTACTAGATACTTAAGAAAATTAATTTTTGAAATTATGATCACGAAATTATAAAACAATTAACATACCTTCAAATCGTCAATTTTTTTACGAATGCGTTTAAGATGGCTACCCGTAAGAGCAGTTGTTGAAATATTGTTGATTGTTTCATTAACGGAAGCAACAATATTGGCTAATCTATCGAGATCATGCATCACTGAATGAACACATTCATCGCATACTAAAATGATTTTATTTGTGAATTGTGTTTCTCAAAGGATAGGCCATAAAGACTTCAAAAAACTATTTTCGCGCTTTTTATCACTGGAAAAAGTTCACTGCAAGCACAGTACTATAAGAAACTGCGAAAATATTTAATATTTTCTTTTTTTCCAATCTTTTTTGAAAGCAACGATTGAAGCAACTTGCATCGGCAACCAAAATTTGATATTCGCAGGTACTGTGAAGCGCACTGGTCGCATCGAGGTCCGGTAGCACCTTCTTGGCAATGACATTGCCCTGTGTTAACATCACACACTGTTCCCATCGATAAATCTGCTTCACAATCACATTCTAAAATTTTTTTTTATAATCATCAATATAACCTACAGTTTATGCCGAGCTATTAGCAGCAATTTGGATTATATTTCAGGAAGTTAATCTATATTTCAGGAAACAATTCAAATCTAAACTTTCTTTAACTAAAATACCATTAAACAAAGAATTCGTAACGAAGAATTTGGCGAAAAGAAAATTAAACAAAGAATTTATTCTCATTCCTTGAGAAAATTAAACTTTCTCTCAGAGAATACAAAAATCAAAAATAAAACATCAATACTGAAACAAACTGGAGCATCCGGTCGATTCATAATTCCAGTAGCCGTACTCACACATTTCGCACATTTGTCCAGCAGCTCCAGGCATACAGGTACATTTTCCGTTCTCAGGATCACACTGAGGACTTAGTGATGCCAAGGCACAGTTGCACATTTCGCATCCGGTGCAACGTGTGAAACCCCAAGCGTTCGCCTAATAAAGTATTTTTTTAAACACAGTTGATTATGAATGGTTAAGAAAATTCATTCGCTATATTTTTAAATCTTCAAGTTATTAATTAAATTTAAAAAAATGGAATTTACCACACATCGATCACACTTTTCTCCTTCTACGTTCGCTAAACACTCACATTTTCCAGATCTGTTGTCGCACAATGAACTACCGCACTTATTACATGCACAGTCTATAAAACTTTTAGAAAATAGGAAATCTCTAAAAAATAATTCATCAATTCAGCTTTTTTTTTTTTTTTTTTTAATCAAAAGGTGGAGAGATCTGATAGAAATGAGTAACTGTGGTGGAGAAAAAAACAATAAGATAAACGAGAGCCACAAAATTATTAGAAACCTTCCTAAACTTCCCTCTCTAACTGAATTTTATGTTATAACGAAGAAAAAACCTTGCAAATGTGTGATTTATCTTTCACCTGTACAGTTTTTAGCTTTCACAGCGTCACCATAGAACCACGGTTTGCAATGTTCGCAATGTGAGCCATCGGTATTATTTAAACAAAGATAGCAGTCACCGCTTATAGGATGACAAGCACCGTCCACATTAAGATCATTATTATCGTTGCAATCACATTTATGACAAGAACCACCAATTTCAGCAGGTCGACCATAATAGCCAACATCGCATCGCTCGCAGTGATCAGAGGCATATCCTTCCATACAGAAACATGACTCTAATAATCCTGTTTCACTGACCTTCAAACGCAAAAATGCAATCAGGTGGCTATTTATTTTGGAGCTCAAAAGCTTGGATGAAGTTGAAGAAATCAACTTATATGTTGCTGCATATTATCAATATCTATTAAAGTCTCTTCTCAAATGAAATAATAGTAACAATGGAAATAACAGAAAATATTTACCTGACAACTTGTTGCAAAGTTGTTTGTATCAGTAGCATATGGACAAGCACATGGTAGACATGAGTAAGGTCCTCCTTTGGTAGCATCGCCATAAAATCCCATCTGACAAAATTCGCAGTGATCACCAAAAGTGTTGTGCTCGCAATTGAAACAAATGCCAGAAGTCGGATCGCAGCTTCCAGAATGGCCACTACAATTGCAAGAGACACAAGAACCAAGATATCGTCCGTTATTGACGCGGTAATAACCAGGGGAACATTGCTAAAAGTATTTCAGTAATTTGACTAATATTACAACGATTTTTTAGTTTTTTTAAAACTCTTTCGAGTAAGAAACAAAGCCCATAAATTCTAAAAAGAGTACCGACAGAAATTTTTGGTATCCATTATTATTCAAAATCCACTTCTGAAGCATAATCAAGTTTTGATACCTGACAAGAAAGTCCAGTATAAGGTAGTGGGCATTGGCATATTTCAACAGAAGAAGCTGTGTAACTATCACCAGTGCTTTGATCATCTTTAGCTATTTCAAGCTGCAATTCGCTAATTGCTGCCAATTCGCAATTTGCATAGTAACAAGCTTTAATCCTAAGCTCATCTAAGTCGTGTAACACCATCATTAAAGTATCACGAGTCGTTGGTTCTCCTGTCAATTCCATGAAATTTTCCTAAATTAAAGTTATTCTCATCATTACGGTCACAGTGCTTCAATACAATGAAGCAGCATAATTACAGGATAACGAAGAAACAAAATTAAACAGCGCTTTGCAATATTAAATATATATAAAACACATGTTAAATATCTAGCAACATACAGGCAAAAGTTTGATTTCAACACTGAATGGTATTCGTGGATTAACTGGTTGTTCCCGTGCCCAAAAATTCAAAACCGTATTATTCCCAACCAACTGGACATCAGCTGCGGAGCTCATTTTGGTTTCATCATTTCGCGGATTCGATAATATCACAAAAGACAGCTGAAAAAATGAACAATACGCTTTTCAAAATGTCAGTTTTACAAATATTTTAATTGATACTGAAATTTCCAGCAAAACATTACTTGCAAGCCATAAGAAGTAGTGAAGTCATGGCCTGGTTTTATTGGAGCCAGAAAATAAACATCGTCTTTACCACCAATTTTGGCTTCATACACCACCTTACCGTGCGAATGTAGTACAGATTCATTTGGATACACTTTCCACTCCTCTTCATCGAAATTAACCTTAGCAAAACAAAGAATTATTTGAGCGAAAAATACACTTTTTGCAGATCTACAAATTATTCCTTGTTATATGCAACATAGTTTGACGGAATATTACAAAAGTAATGGGAAGAAATGAAGATTGGCAGCGATCGGTAGCACCGAAACAAAAGCATTCTGCACAGCCAACTGGGTTTGATGCTCGTAAATCGAAAGTGCCCGGACGGCAAGTATCGCAGTACTCACCAATTACATTTTTCTGGAAAAATGTAGTCGTTAGATAAATCTGTGAAACAACCTTACTAGTGAATCAGTTCGGATAATGAAGTAAAACGCTGAAGAATGAAAGACTTACCTTGCACTTACAAGCGGCATTGGTTGATTCACAAATTTCTTCGGTGGTACCTTTTATGTCGCATGTGCACTCATAACAATGTGGAAAGCCATAGAAACCTGGCAAACATTTGTCACATTTTCTGCCACCAACATTGGCTTTGCATCTGTGATATATTTTTTCATTATCATGGACGTTATATATATTTTAAAATTGTTCTGAACCTTTTTTTTAAAGCCATCAAATAAGCTGTTTGAGAGTGATAGAAGGGCTGATAGAAGGACAACATACAAGCACTGTCCATTATCTGGATCACATTGAAGCTGTCCGGCTTCTGAACCATTTTGCTGACAGCCGCACAGCTGACAACCAATTAGAGGATCATAACCGAAGGCGTAAGGTGCGCAGCTGTCGCAGTGTTTTCCAACTACATGTGGTGGACAGAAACATTGACCAGTGCTCTCATCGCATAAATGACTATCTGGACATCTGCATTCTGAAATGAACTATTTCTGGACAAAAATTAAAATTTTAGCAAAGATCAAAAAAAGTTAAGAAATAACGAACTAATACAATCCGGAAAACCGTAATAGCCTGGTGCACAACGATCACATCGACGTCCTATTATATTCAGGCGGCAAGAACACTCGCCACCATATTCTTTGCATGTAAAACTTGTACTGCCTTGAGAACTACATTCACATGGAAGTGCTGCCATATTGTACTCGGAAGTTAAAGAGAACACTTTTTGACGACAGTATTCACTTACATTTGATGGACTATAACGATTAAATTATCATCCAACACTGAATTTCCTTAATTTAATTTTTAGAAATTATATTCAGAAGTTCTAAAACAATGGCAAAATTGTTAAATCTATAACTCTTTCTCTAAAACCGCGAAATATTTCCAGCTTGAAATTTTGCCAACTAAAGTCTTCAGTAATCCACACGAGCAGCACTTACTCATTTCTGAAGTTATTCAAATTGCATTCCTGAATGTACTGAATGGAGATATCGACAGGTAATGGGATCAATAATGTATCGCTATATGAATGAAATGGTAGAGCTGTTACCGAGTCCTGCATAAAATTGAATTTAAGGAAAAACGGAAAAGAAGAGAGTATCATAATTTCAGTTTGTTCTGCAACATCAGGCGAGTAATTTCTAAAAAATATTACATTATTTTTAGCTGGAGCAATGCCCATTTAAGATATAGAGAAAAAACAAAATTTCTGGGGATATGAATAAATGAAGCTTAGAAAACTTGCAATGTACAATGGTCCTTTTTGGCTTTCGTTAAAATAAAATGAGGCAGTATACTTATCATCAATAAAAAACTGTATCACATCTCGCCGTTCCTTTTCTTGAATAACTGCCCGACAACCAATAACACTTGGACAGTAGGAAAATGGTATCTCTGCTGAAAATGCAAAGATATTTTATGTTAAAAATTCAACTATATTTTCTGAGTAACAAATATCTCTTTCGATTAAATTAAAAAAAGTATGAAGTATCTGAAGAAACCAAAGAGTTCCGAAACAAAAGATAACGCAATGAATCATACCGTGATGAAGATGTCCATTCTGGATCGTAACGTCTACAGTTAGGAATGTGTTGTCCGGATTGAAGTACTGTACAATGAAGACATAATGGTCATGAGATGGCACCACTCCAGCTACTTCTACTGTACCCTATAAGACTGTTTACTTTTAAACAGTAACAATACTTTGTTTTTTATAAAGTTTTGTATCGACGCTGTATATTAAACGTGGTATCATACCATGTTTTCATCCAGTGCCATAACTTGAACCTCTCTCGGATTAGCAATGGTAAACGGTAATTTTTCACCACTGATTGAATAATTCGCATTCATCTGCGATTCAGCTTCGTTCAGAATACCGTTTGCTACAGGAGAGAACCACTGACTTACACAATGTCCATTTTTTCTGATACATACAGGAACCTATAATACAGTAGTTTGTTGCTTGAAAAAGCAAAGATTTTTTATAGTGCTCAAAAGATATAATAGATCTGTATTAACTTGTTGAAGATAGCTGATATCCCAATCCTCCATCCTAATAAGATTAGCTGCAGCTAAACTAATCTCATGCTTTGTTTCAGCAATTAATGTAATTGCCACATCTTCTCCATCTTTTAAATGCATCGATGCAATACCCGCATCAGATGATGCGATATCACGACAAAATATCCTGAAATATTTATTTATCAAATCATGTCATCCATGGCTTGCATCAGTCACCAAACTGCTATTTTTAACATTACTGCTATTTGCAACGTTGTCGAAAAAATTCGGAAAAAACTTATTGGTTTAATCACAAAAGAGTATGGAACCTGTTCTTCAGAATCATAAAGGTTTTAAGGATAGTTTGAGATCAGAACCAAAGGTTGGAGATGAACTTCTTTGCAGGATATTTTGATAGAAGTTGCATAAAAGCAGCTATGAAACAGAAAGAATGTAGTATGGAATTAAATTATCTTCTAAAAAACATGAAGTCTTGTTGGGACCTTTATAGGAGGTTGGAACACTTTAATGATGTCAATTTAAGCTAATGAAAACTACAATGAAATGCAGAAAAACTGACGAGTATGGGCAGTGCTTAAGAATAATTTTCGCCCTCATAAGAAGCTGACCGTATTGTCTCATTTCCAAAGTTAATGGAATTGCTTTTGGATCAGCATTGTAGTATTCCAGTAGGAAAATATAATAATTGTTTTCTGGTACCTGGAAAACTCGTAAAATAAATAGATAGCATAATGAAAGGAATTAAATGTATAGAAAAAACATGAAATTTTGTCGGGACCTTTAAGGATATGTGAACTTTACGATCTTCGCTAGTAGTCCACATAAATACTGTTTTACCAACAGTCGTAGACAAGTTCTCTTTTGGGATCTGCAAATTACTTTAGTTTAGAGTGTCCACTGTAAAATATATTTCAAGTATCTTGGGAAAAATGGGGTCACGAGACCTGATATTTTCTTGTCAAGCCCGCAATTGTTAGATAAATGCCATTAATGATTTTACTTGACCTCAAATTGCACTGCGCTACTTTCACTTTGTTCTTCCATGACAAATCCATGCTCAACTGCATCTGCTCGCGATGCTACTGGGAGTGGTGGATACAAAAGGTTAAGGCATGTTATGTTCTCCGAATCCAGTGTCTGACATGGTTCAAAAATATGCTGTTTCAACAATGTCCCTTCATAATATTCAGAAGGTAACAGTACGATGTAATCCTGAAATTTTTATATTCAATGGGGAGACCGAACTAATTTCATAAGATAGCATCAACATATTCCACTAGACAAAAATATGTTCCGTTACCAAAAAAAGTCGCTGTTTGGTTGAAATCTTAAGGCGCCATTTTCCAGGATTTAAAATGAATGGTTGTTTGGGATTGATGGCTATAGTTGTTGGTTCATCTGTTACTGGAAGATTCAATCTGATTTTTTGCTCCACATCTAAAGCAAAAGTGATGAAACAAAAGTGATAACTTTGCCAGGTAAGGAAACTGTTCTTCTGATAAAAGTTAACCTTGAGTTTGCATGAAAAAAGGTATAACGGCAACTCTGGTATTAATTTGAACAGTGGTTGGATTGATGTAATGAAAAAGAAGACGGTAAAGACCGGCTTTGGTGACTGCTACATCCAACAAAATGTCTTCTTGGATCTGTGAGAATACCGTATATCCTCTCCATGAATAATTTGGAAATTTATTTTTATCGGTAGCAAAACGCACGGGATTTTGTTCCATCGACATGCCATCTTCCGCTTCATACTACAAATGGATAAAAATAAAATTCAGTTTAATAAGAGCGATACGAATATCGCTCTTATTAAATGCCAGAATATCGTAGAAAAAAAAAACAAAATGGCACTGCCAGAATATCGTAGAACACATGTCTCGCAGTTTAAACAAAATGCTATTCGAATTATAAGATTGAGAATAACTGTCCATTTTCATTACAAGCTGATGAAGCTAGACCGACTGAAGAGTTTGATTGGTGGCATCATATGCCTTTTTTGAAGTATTACTAAATGCTTATCCAGAGAAACAGATACATCATGAAGAATAGGAGATGGTAAATGTTTTGATGAACAGTATCGATTTTAATCTAGAAATTAAACTGCCCACTTTATTGTGCCATAGTGTTGGGAAGTAATGATTTTCGATCGGTCTGTCGCACTTCAGACCAGTGATCCGAGGCCTACAACGACACTGTCCTGTTTGCATATCACAGCCATCTCCCAATGCACCACCAACGTCGCAATTGCAGGCTAAAAATGACAAGAATTTTTAAAAATGTAAAGGAGCCGGCAACACTTCTTAGCTGTAATTTTCTCAAACTATTGTCCATAGATCTAAAATGAGTATATCACATAATTAATTAACAAATACCAAGTCAAACATTTACCTTGACATCCAAATTGATTATGCATTTCTAGCTGAAAAAATCCATCAGCACATTTATCACATTCACGACCAACAACATTTCTTTTACATCTACACTGTCCCTCCTCAGTGCTGCATTCGTTCAGTTCCGAAAGCGTACCAGCCAAATTGCAACCACATTGTATACAGCCATCTTCATGATAATATTGCAAATCCCAGTAGGTGGGTTTGCAGTGATCACATATACGACCCATAACACGCGTTTTGCAAGTACATAATTCACCCGGTTCAACCTTATCACAACCAGCAAAACTGGCCACTACGCCTTTTGGATTACAATTACATTCTGCAACACTTAGTAGTACGGTAAAAACTACGTTAAGAAAAATACTTGGGAAATGAATAAGTTATCTTTCGATAAGATATTTTTTTATTAAAAAAGTAAGCTGTTGTATGAAATGTATACACCTTCACAGATTGGAAAATTGTGGAAATTCATCTCGCACCGATCACATTTTTCACCTTGGAAATTCGGCTTACAATAGCACTGAAAAAACAAATGATCTTCGTGAAATTTAATAATGTGCACACATCAACTCGATGCGTAATTCTTTCAACATAGTTCCTTTGGATGTCAAAATTCAAATTTGATAAAAACTTTATGCAAAAGTTTGCAAACCTGTCCATTGTTATCGCAAGTCATTCCTTTAGAGCCAATAGCGAGGCATGAACAGGGCTTGCAGTTCGGGAAATCATAAAATCCAGGAGCACAACGATCACATTTTTTACTGGTGAAATTTGCATAACACGGACAATCACCATGTTTCCGATCACACTTTGCTGACTTCGAGCCATGTTCGTTGCAGTCACATTCTGAAATACCAATGTTCACCGGAGCAGTTAAGTTAATCTCAACAGTCATCACATGATATTATGAAATTCCAAAGCTCAGAAAACCAAAATATATACCTTTGCAATATGGATAGCCATAAAAATTCAGGCTGCACTCATCGCATCTAGAACCGGAGAAACCAGGTTTGCATAGACAAGCACCAGTCTTCTTATCACAAATATCATCCTCTGTACCGATTGCATCACAATCGCAATCTGCATTGTTATAATTTAACATACTGGAGTAAATTGTTTCAGCTTAGCGTACGGGAGTATATTTCATTGCCAATATTCTCAAATGTAATACCAAAAAACTTACATTCACACACAGAATAGCCGAAATATCCGTCAGCGCAACTGTCGCACCTAAGTCCAGCAAAATTGGTTTTGCACAAACATTGTGCTGTGCTTTCATTGCAATATTTATGCAGTGACCCAAGTTCATCGCAATCGCAAGCTGACATTTTAAAAGGCAGAATAATTGTCTTCAGAGGACACACAGATTAAAAACAAGAAATTATTATAAATTTTAAGAACTGATATGATTAACTAAAATTTCTGCTGATCCAGCAATAACTTACAGATACATCCGGCTGTGAGATTTGTATAACCCGGTGCGCATAAATTGCAATGTTCCCCTCCGTAATTACTCTTACAGGGACAAAGCCCATCAGCAGCCTGAAAAATTTATGATATTTCTAAATTGTGAATAAGACACACATAAAATGGACCTGCCACTGCAGCATCTTTCTTCCTAAATACAAAAGTTCTAAATATAAAAAATCGAAAGATGTGAAATCTTTTACTAGACCGACCATCATTCGCTAAATTGCGTTAGCTGGAAATGAAAAAGGATTCAAATTGAGAGGTAAAGAACAGTACCAGGCAAGTGTCATCCAAAGTACCATTTGCAGAGCAGTCGCAAGGTTTACATTCTGGAGGCGAATGGTAACCAGGTGCGCATTTATCACAATTCATCCCGGTGAACTGAGGCTTACAAACACAACGAGCTGTTTCATCTTCACAGTCTCCTGTATGTTTTGAGGGATCGCATACACAAGCTGCAATGTGGAAACCGACTCTTTCGTTTTGACCAAAGTTCTTTGATGGCAAAAAACAAGAATTTTATGATGAACTGGAATAAAAACTATTGTTAGAAGAACGCTCCCAAACAGTTAAAATTGTCAAGCACAAAAAGGTCACTTTTGTAAAATCCAGTCTAAAGACTGCACTATTCAAACTATCCAAACGAAATACTTCGAAGGCGAAATATGGACTTTCACGTTATTAATGATAACAAGATAAGTAGCGTTGCATTTCACAGCCAAAAAACGAGCTACAATTCGAAAAATCACTCCGTTCATTTACCAGTGTGACTCCGTAGAAATCAGTATTTGATTTCTAAAAGTAATAATGTGAAATTTTTGTTAATTTCAAAAAGCAAACGGAACTTACATTGACACACATTTGTTTCATTCCACCATTTCGTTCGCGGTCGATAGTACCCAAAGATACATTTGTTACAATTTATGCCTTCTGTATTGTCCTGTAACTTTGCTTAAGCAAAAACTTAAAATTGATCACTTTGTCATCAGAACGATTGCAAAGTAGTATATAGAAATTCAAAAACGGAAAAAATAGGAAAGATGAAATGACGAACTCTGCAGTTTAGACAACGGCCGCCTCCGTTATAGTTGCCATGAATATCTAAGCTTGAATGCATTCTGTCAAGTTCTTTTTCGTAAACGCATTCCTCGCTATGCCCATGACAATTACACGCTATAGATAATGAAATTACAAGTAATCTGCATACATTCATCCTTTCATTTTTATCTACCGTTAAATATATTCAAAACAAGCTTAAGAATTCTGCGGTCAAGGCAGTTCTAAATACATTTGTGGGACCTACGGTAAACCGAGAAGTATTTTTACTTTTGAGACTTCAGCAGGAATCAGTGGTGCGACTATTACACTTTTACCTGGACTTTAGCAGTGAATAATTTTGAAAGAATTACGTTCACACACAAATTCAGCGCCCTCCTTGCTCCGTTGCCACATTTTCTGTTCAAATCCTGGGCAGCAGTATTCACAATGATCACCACAGGTATTATGTTCACACCTGCAATTAAATGACGTGAATAATGTAAGCCATCTAATAACAAAGGGTCAAAGCATATCGAACAGGTTCTTTTTTTCTCTTCAGTACGGAATCACTTAAAATAAGGACTGGAAAAAAATCTTATAGTTTTTGAATATGATGGCTTTTTCCATATTTTCGCTGTCTTTTTTCCATTTATGTTTCGTTTTTTATTTTTTGTCTTGTGCGCACAGAAATGAAAGATTAGTTTTTAAACACTCTATTTCTGTTTGATAATTTCAAAGTAAAAAATAATGCTTTGTTTTTTCCATTTTTAAGAAATGACAATTCAACAGAAGATATGACCTGCAAAGGAGTATACTGGAACGTCGAACGTCAAGAATATCACAAGTGTCTGCGTGTCCATTACAAACACACCGACCTCCCATGAAGATTTCTTTAATTGCATAGAAATACTGCAAGGTGCTTCAAAATCATCAAAACTCTCCAAGTTTTCTATGGAAATAACTGGACCATTTTTTACTAGCCTCTTAGAATTCAAAAGAACGACTCATTCTATCACGTTGTCTTGCGCTTATGTTTGAGCTTCTTTTGAAATTAAATGGATTAAAATAAACACTATTAGGGATTACTGTATGGTCGTACTATGTCACCATTTTTTCCATAAACATTGGAAATTTAAGATTCTTTACACCATACCAAGTAACCATTATATGAGTATCCTTTATTTTAATCTCCCTATATTTATGGCCATTTGAAATATGTTTAGTTAGCAACAAATAGACTAACTCGTCGTGTGACAGTGGGATCTCGTCGGTTGACATCCATAAGATGGCCATGAAGCGTTTTCGTACGTAAAAGCCTAAGTCGTACATTTGTTGCACGAGTGAAGTTTTGAAGAACTTCAGAATGACTGAAGTTGTGCTTTCCTGGGCGATTCTCAAGCAAATTTATCATTATCTAGAAAAACTTTTCACTCTTCGTTTTTTCGTTAATAGAAATTCTAGAATATTTTTACTCCGTTAAAGAATAGGATCTATGATTGAATTTGTTAAACTAAATATTTGTAAAACACAGACAGATTTGAATTATAAAACATTTCTAGTTACTCTTGAAAAGAACTTTACCTCTGCATTCTCCATGGGATGAATTCCAGAGAATTCGTGAGTGCATATAACAGTATCATCTTCTAATATTGGTTGGAGTGTGTGACGTCCGAATAACTGAAATCAATGTTTCCAAAATTTCGCTCGTAGATCTTGAATAATGTAGTTCATGACATAATAGCATGTAAGAACTAATAATCATAATATGGACTGAAACTAGACTGACGCGATCGCACTCAGCAGGTGTTTCAGCAAAATACTGCCAAGGCATATAACTTTTTCCTCCATCAATAGATCTTTCTAGCACCCATGATCCCGGTCGAGGACTATTTGCCATTTGGATCCATACATAAGCCACATGAAATTCCTAAAAAATTTCTCATTTTTGAAGTGTTTTAGTTCAGCCTTCCCGCAATTTTTTCTTACCGAATCCCGAGTTTAATTATTAGAACTATTATTGGCAATATTCATCGATTCAACTCCATATCAAATTATTGTGAATTATTAATAAGTCTTGTGTGCATATTCAACTTAGAAAAATCAGTTTTCTTAATTTGCATCAATTTTGATACCTTTTAAGCGGTTTATTAGCAATTCAACTTGCCTGTTCTAGGTCAATACTGATGTTAACTTGATTGTATTGCATTCCACGACTTAGTGGCGGACTTTGCCACCAGCTTGCTCTGCCATCAACCATATTTGTTGCTGGATGTGCAAATGAAGTATTTGTTTGACAAAAATCACACATTTGCCCGCCCTGTAAAAAAAATAATACTGTTAGTTGAGATTCACTGTTCTGAACTTTAAAAAGTTGTGAGGATATCTCGGTAGTATTAATGGGTACTAGTTACTGTAGGAACTGTTGGCCTGAGAAATAATATTATCAAATTCTCTAGTATCCTGTTTAATTCATTTTCTCTTACAGCTGGTTAAAACTATCAATATTAAACCTTATTAAAAAATCTTTTTGTTTGCTTGGCAGGAAAGTTTTACCTGAACAAAAGATTGTTTTTCCATTTTAAGTTCAGCAAAAACGGAGGCACCATCTTCATTGGTACTGTACGAATACTGATTCAAAGGAGTATATTGACTTGAGCCTGAGAAGCATAAGTTTCAATAGAAATCTATAACTAGTCAACCAGCCATCTTTACTTACTTATCCCATCCATATTTTGTACGTTTTCTCAACTTTAACATTATCTGTTCACGAATGATTAAGCAGATAATAAAAGAAGAAAGTAATTTAAAATTTACCAGCTATCTGGCAAAAAATTTCTTTTATCGGCTGTCCATTAAGTTCACCACATGTTGAGGACGCTTCAATCTTCCTATTAAGTGCCAAATTGGTATATGGTGGTATCAATACCTGTCCCCAAGTTAAAAACGTTTTTGCTGCAACAATAAGCAAAAGGGCGGGCAGCATCGCCGATTTTTCTATAATTTTGCTAAAGTTTATAAATTGTCAAGAATTTAATGCCATAAGCTTCGAAATGATAAGCAGAATCACCTAGAAACTTTTGCCTATATGTGAAAGCACGTAAAAAACTCTCCAGATGAATCGTACAGTTTTTACTGTACTAATTGTAACCAATAGTGATAATAACTTATGGCTAAGCTTGATAGGAATTTTTTTTCCAATAACATGTAGTAAAGTTCCTTAAGAATATGCTTAGCAAGCCATCAGAAGATATATCAGAAATAATTAAGGATCAAAGAGAGCGACAGTAGAAGTAAGGTCAAACACATTTTGAGAGAAAAATTAACTGCCTAAATTAATTTCATCGTACATAAATTGTATTTGAAATTTAAGCGAAAGAAATATCTCAAAAAAAATTTAAGCCCTATTTCATGTGGCGCAAAATTTTTGTTTTTGCATGCAAATTATTTTTTCTTTTAGCAATAAAAAATTGCTCAAAAATAAAATTTTTGCTGTTGCATTCGAAATAAAAAATTTTGGATGAAGAATACGCTAGAAAAGAGTTTGCAATAAATTTCAGTGAAATTACTTTTCACTTGCAAAAGGGTAAAGATCGCCAATCTTCGCCTAACATTAATTGATTTTCGGCACAATCAAATCGTGCTGTTTGCATCAAACCGTATGATAACTATTACGATTTGATTTTGTTGCAGCTGCAGCATTTTTGCCTCTCGAAACAAAGAAATAGTTTTTTTTCTGCTAGAAAAAAGCCTCAAAAAATTCTTATCTTTTTGAATGTTAAAACAAACTCTTATCAATATCTGTATTTTGTCTAAATGCAGTCACTATAAAGATAAAACAAAAATTGATATTCGCATTAAAATTTTATCGATCATCAATTATAACTTTAATTTTGTAATTTAGGATGAAATTACTTGTTACTAAAAATTTCTTTCCACTATTTGCTGTGTATGTATGTGGTCCGGCACTTATACGGAAAATCAAACATTGAATTTTTACAAAATGTTCATTAAATAGAATTTCATTTAGTCCTATGAATAACAATAAAGCATTCATTTTACAAGATAATCATGCAGATGTATTCAAAGTATCAATGTTTCTCAAATTTTTGTAGTATCTTTTATTGATATCTTGCATATTCTGCGCGTATTTTATTGCTAAAGTTTTTCTTTTTCTTTCTTTTGAAATTTACATTATAAAATTAATAACTAAATTAAAATAATAAAAAATACATTTACATCAATAAAAAAAAAAAAAAAAAAAAAAAAAACATAAGTTAATAAAAATAATAGTGGTGATATTACAGGTAATAAAATTGGAATCGTATGGAGTAATATTGTTTAAAGTTTTTAGTGCATTTTATAACTATATGTGATTTTTTCTAAGTTTGCTTTCACAAAATAATTCTTTCAAAAAATCACGAATTTTAAAATTTACAAAAAAAACCAATTCAGTTTCAGATGAAATATAAATTAAATTGCTCTCATTATTGGGAGGAGACAGAAATAATGACAATAATGCGGATTGATTATTAAAAGGAAAGGACAGTTGATTACAGCACAGCTGAAGCAGATGAGAGTGAGTGACCGAGCAACAGTTGAGGTCGAATGAACCAATTGTATACATACCGTGTAGACATACCCGTGAACAGACGGGCACCATTCATCAACAATAATGCTACTGGTCTGCTATACTGATCTGATATATTTTATTGCTAAATAATGTTGAAAAATTGACCGCTCCATACTACAACCTAATAAGTTGTAAGTACAACTGATTTATTTATCGAATTGTATCATAGTGTCAAATTGTAATTTAATTTTTGAATAAACCAAAAAATGAAATGGAAAGAACGGTTTATAAAATAGCAATAAATTGACAAAAGCATTACAAAATGTGAAATTTAATTCTACTATTTTAATCAACATTCATTCCGATTGTTCTTTAGAAATACTTTTATATACTCGATACGATAAATTGATCTTGACTTGTTGCTCTAATTACAAACTGCTAAGATACTGAATTTAAATTTACCATTAATAATTCATAAAGAAGCTTTCAACAAAATAACTGAAATGTCAGATACTTATTAGTAAAATGGATATGACAATTGATTAAACTGTTATAATAAGCAAAAAATTTTTTTTAAATAGAATGAGATGAAATGTGATAGGATGATGGTTGGAAGCGTAAGTTTTTGTTTACAGTATTAATGCGTTCTGTATAAAAAAGATCTTTGCATAGACTCATCATTAATATGCTACCGTCAGTTGCGCTTTCCAACTTTTTTGGTTAAGGTGTATATAATATGTTTATATTTTGAATATTTAATTTGTTTACATTCCGCAAAAAAAAAAAGCTAATTTTGCGTACTGCAATTCGTTTTGCATTGCTCAAATGCAAATGCTCTAATTTCTGAAACCTCAAAAAAATCATTCATTCATTTCTCCAGTAGTGATCAACTAATGGATTATTTAGTGGAACAGATTAGTTAAGCAGTTTCCATCGAAACACTCAGGAATTTGTATGCCAATCCTTTTTGTTAAGCATACACCAATTTCTAAGATTTAATCAAAAATGGAAGCGTTTCAGATTTATGTAAATTTCAGTGATTTTGTAGGTCCCTTCATTTCTGCTTATTTTAATACCATATCCATCACTTTTTCCAAAACACAATAAATTTCCATATTCTCTCGTTTTTCTGGATGTCTCTAACAAAAAAAAATTTTCTGCCAGCTTTAAATTCCTTTTGAGCACTATATGTTAATTTATATCTCTCGCAACACTGTGCTGCAAATATCTATCTTTGGGAAGCTGACTTCAACTTTTGACGAAATGTATCTAGGAATCGTAAAGGAACAAAAGGTAAAAGAAGAGATATTTTTGCAACACATATTTACCACTAGAAATCGAACGTATATCGAGCTTATGTACCGTAGATTTTGTGAAAACAGGACCATATGAGGTTTGTGCTTTATTAATAATAAAACAAGTATAAAATTTTCAGAAAAAAATGCGATCAGCGTAAATCTTACTATCATCCCATTTACTGACTTTTTTGATACAGATTCTTTCTTCTGCAATCTCTTTTGGTTTTGAATCAATTCTCGTGATCTTAAACGCATCTCACCTTATTCCCTTCAATACTAGCTCAAAAACATATGAGGTAATTTCCGTTCCTTATTAAAAGCGATACTACTACACTCATTTCTAAATTAGGACAACTTTCATATTTCAGATTTTTGGCTCCAAATATTATTCATGAACAGCTGATGATACAAAAAACCTGTTGCATGAGACCTGAAATTTGGTATCGAAATAGCGCTGATTACTAGCGTATTTTCCTTGTCCTTTAAATTTTCTCATACAAAAAAAATCCGAATTCATAACACACTGCGTAATTTGTTTTAACTATACACCACATATTCTTCGAGCTGTATGCATAAAATAACAATTAAAAATATGATGGTAGAATTATGAACTTGCATTAACTAAATTTTCAAACAAAAGATCAAAAAGTCAGCAAAGAAACGAAATAAAAGTAAATCTTTTATCTTTTACTGCATTTAAAAGAAGGTTAACAATGGTCATAATAAACAGAAAAGATACAGCAAATAGTAGGACCACAAAATTTCAAGAAAAATGCAAATCTGTTTATTATGTGAAAATACAACTGAAAGTTTTAAGCAATTTTATTTCTTCATATATGTCAACAAAAAGTGTTTCAGCTCAATATTAGATTCGATATGTACTACTCTGCTTCCTCATTTACATATTCAAAGCAAACAATTACACGACTGCTGTTCAGTGACACAACAGGAAAAAAAGTGAAAGAGTATTTCTGTATCTTTTACATTCCATACGGTTCAGAATTATATTCGGACAAGAACAGTTTTATTCTGCGCAGTGGAAAAGTGAGTACACCTTATCGTTTTCAGTTCCCTGCCACTAACATAACCAACAGATCGCATAATTTTCGGCATGCCAGATTCTCCCAAATACTGCAACTCTCTGCGCATAAACCTATCGTCTTGATATAAATTACTTGTTCCTCTCACTTCTTTTTTTTGAAGCTAGAATTAGTGTTGAACAAGATGAAGAATCCCCGGCAGGCTTCCGGAAACACTTCACTGTTAAAGCAACTACATTTTATAATAACACAATAATAAACCATTTATTAAGCTGCCAATTTTTGCTTTAAACTGTCAAACATCACTCGTTTAATTTAAATAAAAGACAATTCATCAGTTCCCAAAGCTTAAACTGCCCACTAATCTTACCACTCTTTCTGAAATGACTTTGGCCATGCTTCTTCAACATCAATAGCAAACCAAAAATGAAAAACAATCCAATTTCGTCCAATTTTTTTCCGACGAACAGATGGAGAGTAGGACATCCCGAAGTCAGGTTATAAAAACGCTTCGACCATTCTAATACATTCTTCTCGAATGATTTCCAAAAGAAAACTATCTTTTGTGACAAACACTATCACAAGACAAAAAAACCTTACAAGTTACAGTAAAAAAAAAATTTTTTTCAAAAACTCACATGGAAAATAGCCCTACCAATATGCTTTGTGAGCTGAAAGCAAATAGTACGTCAAGATCCCCAAAGAAAAACCTTCCAACACTTCTGACAACATCCTGACATCTCTGCACACAATTATCAACTTCTATTCATCTCTTATTCAACCCAAAATGTCAGATAAATAATATAATGTCAACCATTTCTCCTATACGCTAAGTTTTCAACACAGTCTGCCAGTAACATTGCAGTAATACACTCAGAGAAAGATAACAAAAAAAAAGCAAACAAAAGTTCCAGAACATTTCTTGAGGATGTGGTTTACAAATTTCCTGTTGACAAAAACGTATGGTTGCTGCCTATGTAATCATGAAAAAACTAATTCAGAAGTCACTGTAAATGATAAATTAAATGACAAAATCAAAAATTTTCATAACATCAGAATATACGACCATTTTTATAAATAAAGTCCAGAAAAAAATAACATGAGAAATACAAGAACAAAGTAGGAGTCACATATATTTACTAATAGAATCAATCGATTCTGACCTTTGGATAGTGTTTACATCACGAGCATAGTTAGCAAAAACAGAAAAACTAATGAATGTAACTGCAACAGTAGCCGCTGTCACACAGGGAATTTTTTTAAAAAATGCAAGCAGCGGAAAAGATACCAAAAACATTTCCTTGCTATCGCATTTATTTTTTGATATATCATCCCTTAATAAAATAAACAAGCTGAGAAAATAAATTAAACCCAACAATTAAAAATAAAATCAGAAAAACATTCCCGCTACACCTCCCATTTCCTGTTGCTCCTTAACGAATATTTCGAAATACTGATATATTATTGTTACTGCTAACAGGATGCCAGTACCGCTACCGATCGCACCTTAAAATAAAATCTAGGTTTGAATGCATCAGAATGTATTAACCAATAATTCAACACTGTGTCAGGCGAGAAAAAAGTTCCTGTCTGGAAAACAACTGTATCATATTAGCAACTGCGAGTCTCAAAGAATCAAAAGAAATGATCAATCTTTGACGTTTATTGTGAAACTATAACCATTAATAGTTTAGCAATAAGGGGACCGCTAAAGAGTGCTTTGTTTTGTTCTTCAGTCCTTACAGAAGCAGATGATATACACTCATGTAAGATACCAAAACTCATTACTTCACATGTATCTATTATAATTAAAAAAAATATAACCGATTACCCATAAAGTCAGCAGTAACTGATAAGGCTCCAATACACAAACCACCAAATGCAGCTGCTGTTGGGATATATCGATTTAACTCATGAATCATTGATTTCTCACGATGGCCTCTCATAACCATTTGCTGTTCTTTTAACTGCTTCGCAACCTAAACCGTTATAAAATGAACTGGAAATAAAATTAAAAAACATAAAGCAATAAAGCAGTGAACTTAATATCCAAAACAAGCCAGTATATAATGATTTCAGTATGCAGCTTACATCTTTGGCGCTACTCCCAGACACGTCTATCCATGTCTTCGAGAAGAAGGCGCATGAACCTAACATGAAAACAATGTATACAACGCAGTGCATAGGATCCTCAATGACATGTGCCAGCGTTTCTGGGGGTGATAAATAATAACAAATGCCACCAGTCGGATAACTTCGATAGCCACCTGCATCCGACCAGGTACCTAACAAATTGACCAAGATATTGCCACCAAACTTTGCTGCCAACATCTGAATTTCATGTAATACATTTTTAGAAAAAAACCTCTGCTCCAAAAATGATAATGCAAACTTGCCAATAAAAATATGAAAATCAAAATTGTTATGCAGAAGCAGCAGGATCAACTTTGCATTTCTATCAGAAATTCCGCTATTTTTGGCTAAGAGAAAGCATTAGCTCAGATTAAACCAACTCATTAACTCGGAAAATGCACCTAGGTTAGATGACATCTTAAAATATCGACAGAAAGGACATATGGTAATTTTATGAACATCACACCAACAGAAATAGTGTTCTCTAGATCAAACTGACCCTCAATAAGAATGAAATAGCAGCATAAACTTGAAATTTAGCTTACCTGTGAAATTACATATAAATTAGATACGAGAGCAGATTGCAAGATGATTGGGATGTTGGATGTGTAAAAAAGTTTAATTGGATAAGAACTGTACTGTCCACGATACCGGGCACTCTTGATTGGCAAATCAACTCGGAAACCCTAAGGAATGAAACATTTGAGAACAATTTTGCTATAAAGAACAGCTTTTGAATATATAAATGAAAATAAGAGTTAAACACAAATTAATCTTCCTTAAAGTTAGTGAATTAAAACACTAATGACATGAAAAAATTATGCAACCAAATTAACAAAAAAATAAAATAGACCTGGAAGTATATAACCACAGCAAATACAAGTACTGTAGCCATCAAGTTCATCAGATTTGGCAGGTTTGGTCGATAAAACGCTTCACGCAATGCTCGAATTTTATCGTTCCGAGTGGCAAGCAAATGGAAAAGTGCAATAATCGCACCTTCAAATTCGGTGCCTCGACCAGTATTCAATGTAGCTGGCGAAAAAGCCTTCCACACAATCGTCTCACAAATGTTTGTTGCAATAAACAATGAAATACCCGAGCCTAGTCCATATCCTTTCTTAAATATGAGATACAATTAAATGCCTTCAAAAATTATTATATGCTGAACTATAATTGCAGATCGCCAAGAAAAGAGAAAAAACCGAATCCTGACTTGACTAATCTACCATCGTAGTCAAATTATTGATCTTCAATAAACTGTTTTCTTAACAATCTAGAAACATGACCATTCTATTCGGAAGTGTGAAAAAACATTTCTTATAACAAGTACTGGCAAATGAATCGTCCTATGCATACCTGTAACAACTCATCCAGAAGTAAAACAATGAGACCAGCTACAACAAGTTGAATAACAATGAGCAAACAAATACCAGCACCAATTTCCGTCGGATCGCCATACAAACCAGATGCCACATAAACAATGGCTTGTCCAATAGTAATTACCATACCAAACACTAGAAGTAAAATTGCTAATGGAAACAATTGAGCTAATATGACACGACCTTGGTGATTCAAACAATGTTAACAAAGACTGCCAACGATGATATATTGAAATATTTTTAAGCAAACATTTTTGAGCGCCATTGAAAAGTGCGCGTTCCTTTGGAGTATCGCCCACTTCAATGATTTTTGCGCCTGCTAATAACTGCATTATTAGACCAGATGTCACAATAGGTGAAATACCAAGCTCCATAAGTGTTCCTCTATTTGAAGCCAAAATCACCCGAAGCCAGTAAAACGGATCTGCACTATCTGTCGACATGATACCTAAAAAAGCATCGTATGTACTTTCTAAATTCGTTTACCGAGTAAAATTTAAAACTATCATGTATAATAATAAGGCAATTATAATCAGCAAATTATCTACAGGTGACAAATTACCTAGTTATTAATTACGGTTAATTTTTTAACAAGATATTGTCATTTCTAAGCAGTCTAGTTAATCTGAAGATAAAAAAATCACGAACCAAACAAGGGTATTTGACAGCAAACAAGAAATACGAATAAGGTAATTGCTGTCCATAACATTTTTTCGCGAAACTGAATTTTCCTTTCAGGCTTCGACACTTCTGGTACGAAGCCGCAAAACGGCTTCACAAACTCCAAAAACTTTACTGAAATTCAAGTAATGAACAAAATACATATCTTCATGGTTCAGAATTTTGAAATTTTGGATGAAAAGATATCCATTAATTATAGCTAGTTCCACTTCTCATATTTACATAAATCACTTTGAGATCCACTTTTCCAGAAATTCTGATCATATCTGTAGAAGAATCTCATATAAAAAATCCATACACAAGAAAACCACTGCTAAAGATCTGGGAAATTTGAAAAAAACTCAAGAGAAGACTATTCGTGAAAACATATTAGGCTGACTACACATTCTCATTTTCTCCAACTTAAAAGCACTACTTTTAAATTTAAATAACAAATGGAAGGTTTACCAATCTACAAAAGTCTTTTCTTACGAAGAGTTCTCGACAATATCTCTTATGGCATAGAAAGTATTAAGTTTCTCACGGTGTAAAAAGTATACCACACCACTCACACGTACAAAAATACAACTTACTTCCCATTGTGAAATAGAGGAGCGACGTGAACGAGAGCAAACTGTACGAAAACGTTTGCTAAGCGATGAGAACTGTCCCAACACCCACCGAAACAAGCGTAACTCTATTCCCTGAATATGCCGTCCTGAAATGTGAGCCTAAACACAATATGCCGTCCTGAAATGTAAACCTAAACACAATATACCGTCCTGAAATCTAAACCTAAACACCATATGCCGTCCTGAAATCTAAACCTAAACACCATATGCCGTCCCGAAATCTGAACCTAAACACAATATGCCATCCTGAAATGTAAACCTAAACACAATATGCCGTCCTGAAATGTAAACCTAAACACTAGAAATACTCGGAGAACTACCGTAGCACAACAGCATACTACTCCAACATTACACACCTCCAATGCCTCTCAGAAAAACGCATTTCTAAATAGCTATTTCATATCGTGCCTGCAAAAAACTGCAAAATTCTCGTTGCGGTGATACTTCTGCAGCAGCTATATATTCAATTTAATCAGCGAAATAAATGGAAGTGGGACAGGTGGTATTGCGGGAAAAGGTATGTATCCAGAAGATGGATAATGCGGTAATCAATATCCATCATTTCATTCTTTCTATGATACAATCATTCGTTTTCCTAAAATAAACGATATTAATAGGATTTCGTTGCAGGAATATTAATAGCACGTCGTCATATTAGTTGATGAAAGCAGAATTATCTCTCTTTGGTTAGGAATTAATTTGAAATTAATTAAATTAATTAAACGTCTTTTCATAATCATTGAAACAACCATCGTTGCAAATATTGCAAATATCGCTACTATTTCTGCTCAGTGAAGAAGTTTTGAAGTTGGATTTTACAAAAACTGGAATCATGGAATGATTGATATTAAACATCAGATTGCACGTAGTGGAAATTGACCAAAAGTTAAACAATTATCTTTGCTTAGGAATTCAGAGCTAAAGACTACTAATAGTAATGTTGGCCGACATAAATTTTACTTGGTTTACTGGGTCGCTGCTTGATTTGATTAGAGTCTGAATTAAGTTAAATGATTCAGGTTAAATGTTCCTTTTGTATCTCACTTATAGTTGCACAATACCGAAAGATATAGCAATGAATGAACAGACATAGTTCTAGTGGAATTTTACTCGAAGCACTAATTTCTCGGTACTGCTTGATTTTCTGTTCTAATTATTTTTTATTTCCAAACATGAAATTAGGATTGTATCACTCTGATTTGATATTAATAGGTTTTGTTCTTAACTCATATACTGGCAATATCTTTTCTCTTTTGAACTTTGCAAAATGACATCGAAGTTACTTTAGAGAGCACTTCTTTAAAACAATTTTCACTTATTTCTCCATCGAATTATTCAAATTTCCAGCCGTCTAGCTAGTTCTTTGATTTCTTCCACTTTTTGATGTCACATTAACTGATCCATATACTACCGTTTAAAATTGTATGATTTCGTAGAAATGTGAGACGGAAAGTTAGTCGGAAAAGAGACGGAAACTTAGTCGGAAAAGTTTTGTTGATACATTGTGTTCTCGATGCACTATTATTGCATACATCAAATTGAGCTTCAGAAATAATTTTATTTATCCCACTCCCTTTAGATATTTATCTTTACAACAAATATCAGCAAAAATTTATGATATGATCGTATGTTTGATTTCTTCACAATTATCGCAATCTATTCATATTCGATACATTTTCACCACAAATGTCGGTTGATTGGCTTACAATATTTTTCTTTTGATATTATCTTCCGAAACTTGTTTGACGGCATAGTATTTTTCTAACTCAAGACAAACATGATTAAAGCAATATCCAAGTACTATGAAATGTCCAGCTATCGCATAATAATAAAGTGGCCTGAAATTGATTTCTAAAATGTATTTCATTTATTTTTTAGTTGCAAAATCTGTTTATCCTTTGTTGCTAGCTAAGAAAAGTTCAGTACTTTGGGTGATGTCCAGCAATTGCTTGCCGGAAAAATATTTTACTGAAAACTTGTCTTTTTGTCTGAAAAAAACCCCTGCATGCTACCTGTTGGGCAAATTCAGAGTGAATTGCAAAAGATTAGCAACCAAATTGATAAACAAGCGTCTAAAAATAATAATTCCGATTTCTTGTCGACTGAGAAAGAAAAATACACCAAAGATTCCTGTAATAAAATTTGCAATTATGCAGTTCTTGCATTATTCTCGAAACGCATCTGGCGACTACCAATTTGACTTACTAAGGAACAGATTTAATTTCCGATTCTGCGCCAAATCTATACCTACCAAGTTCTCTATGTCTATTCTTTGTCTTGTTTTTATAAAGTAAAGGATACTGCTGTGAACAGCACCCAATTTTTGTTCAAACTGTTGATATGTCCATAAATTTATTTTAAGTTTTCCTTTCTTTCTAGATCTCTAAAAAAAAAAATCTCTAAATAGTGTTTCTATTTTCATTATAAGCGGTTCGGATTATGCCTGTCCATTAAATATGAAAACAAAAATTTCACCGGGAAGAACAGTAATTATCATTGATAATGCAATAAGTCGTCGTTCTCCTGTGGGTCCCAGAATGTTCTGGACCTTGCTATAGAAAGCAGTTCTGGATATTGCTACTCCAAACCACTCCATGCATATTTCAAGACAATTAAGTAAAACCCAATAAAAATAATTTGAAGAAATTCCGTGCCATGCAAGTACAAAGAGAAATACAGTTCCTAATGCTGCGAAACGACGTAGTGAAAAGTATTTGCCGTTTGGATCACCTGATACTGGTATATATACCTGGAACAATAAAACACCTAGCACTAGTTTTGTAGGAAGGATATCACTGACCTTTGATACTCGGGGAACTTTAAGTTTCTCACTGGAATTATGTGAGGAAATGGCGTAATGAGTATAAAACATTTGCACAACCACGTTTGACAGCGGAAGTAAGATCCGAAAAAAATAATACGATTGTTTCCGTTAAGAATATAAGCATTGTACTCAAAGTTGATTATGTTTCTTTTCTCTAACGCTACGAAATGCTGAAATTGGACCAAAGCAAACCTGTTTTTTGAGGAATACATAAAGACCCCTATCGAAACTGCGCCACGTTTGTGAATATTTGCTAATACGAGATATGCAAATGGGTCCTGCTGGTGGTTTCATACCATCAGCCAAAGCAAACCAAGACGGAATTCCGAATATCAACAAATATTTCATATAAAATAATTTGCCGTTGACATATGATACACTTGCCACTATAATAATAATGATTAAAATTAATTAGTTGTAGTCTGTAACTATGTTTGTAATTAGAGTAATGTAATATTGGCTATTACAATAGTAACAATAGCAGCAGTAGTGATGGTGATAACAATGATGTTAACTAAAAATAATGAATTTTTTCGACGATGATTTGTGCGTACGTTGGTACCTAACATGTCCATACTTCGTAATTCATTCATGACAGTCCAGTGAAATAATAAGAAACGTGTGATAAAGGTAATAAATCATAGTTAGTTAACAATTACACAACAAAGTTTCGCATGGAACTTACATTCATACTCATTGAGAGTATTAAATAAAGCTGGACTGATGACAAGAAGTGCATGAACGTGGATGAAATGTAACATAGCTTCGAATGCTATGAACCACATTATAATACGTATCAAACGTATCACTAAAACCCTAAAAAGATTGTAACTTTAGCTTTTTACATTATATAGATTAAACTATATGTCACTGATAGAAATTTATTTTTAATGGAAAGATGAGACATTGAAAAAGATGCACATATAGTTTGCAATAATAGAGACCACAATGAATTTCCTCTCAAGTATTTTACGCAAATTGACACTTGAATACCAATGTGTTTTTTCTTTTTATTGCTTCTACATCCTATTACAATTCGATCAAATGTGATTTTCAAAATCTGAGTTTTTGTTAAATGAAATTAATGTTTTTTCCGATACTCATCATCGGCTGACTTCCTATTTGATCAAAAGACTACCGTAATCCTGCAAAAATATTGCCAGCATTATTGAAATGTGAACCTTTTTGATCTGCACAAATTTTTACATAGAATGACATAAACTTTGTGAGTCATTAGCAAATTCTTTGTTCTTTGCTTGTGATGTCGAATCATTACCAATTGACATCCTATTTGTCGAATTAATCCGAAGATTCGGCATAAGTTAGTCATAGCTGGAATTAATGATTTTCTCAAATCAGCCAAATCTACTTCTTTTCGGTCCAAAAGTCCTTCTTCCGTAGAGCTGTTTGTTTGGCTGCCGGAAAGCAGTGCATTTATATATAAAATCAATAATAACCTGTAAGTTACGCAATTCGCGGAACCGTTTTCAATTTTCGTCATTTCTGCATCAAAATCATTGAATAGAACAATAAGAACAATTGAGTACGGCGGATAAAATATATATTGAATATAACGGAAAAGTAAGGATGGACTAATGTTAGTCTCCTTCGTTCGTGATAAATAAATGCAAAAATTGAGAATCTGTAAAATAATGAAAAGACAGACCTTAAATTTCAATAAAAGACGTAGTCTTGAACAGTTTTTTCAACAAAAAATAAGAGAAAGAGCTAACCTTTATGGCACTATAAAGATAATAATTGAATTCTCTGTAATAAACATCCACAGATTTACTGAATTTTACAATTGAATGAATTTTGACTATGAACATTATGAGGATAAACCAGTAAAATAGTTCTTTGCGCCAGTAATTCGCTAGAACACCCATAATGATTGCCAGCATAAATGTAATTATAACGCAAGTGGCACTGAAATTCTTTTTTTGAAGTAGTTAAGTGAAAAGAAATTGAAGTATAATTTTCAACAGGAAATATCAGCATGTTAAGTGTCTGTCGATGCTTAGGTAATGAACCATAATTTAAATTCAGAAAACAATCTCACAGTTTGAAACTCGAAAACTTTAAAAAAAATTATTTTTAACAACCATTTTAACCTTGTGAAGAAAATTTCTCCAACAATCCAAAATATCAGTAATAAATACTGCGATAACTGTTTTGGTAGAAGAGCTGGACAAATTTTGAACAGCACTGCAATAAAGGCCAGGTTAGAGCAGTTTTCAAACTTTGATTCATTGATACATAAACAAGAAGTAAGTTGTTTGAAAGATATAAATTACCTGATATGAATTACCAGATATAAATTACCGATATAAAGATATAAATTACCCATATGTAAAGTATTGATGATTAATATTCGGCTCAGCGATTTACTGTAAAATTCCCATTCAGAATCGGCACGATCTTTTTGATAACCATTTACATACCTGAAATTATGCGTTATGGAAATGAATAATGATATCTATATTATCTCTGGATTCTAAGGATTTACAATCCTTGATATAAATAACTTCGCCCTGATTCTAGTAATAATTATAATCTACTTGTGGTGAGAAGATAAAAGAGCTTTGAAGTGAATTGGATGAGTATCTAGATACAACACATCAATGCTCAGTACTTCGATTTTCCATTCTTCAACAATGTGGTCCATTTTGCTGATGAAAATTTTCCTCGTTAAAGGAATATAATTCAAATTTCTAAACTTCAAAATCATACTCGCTAGCTTGCAGAATTATTTTATGGCGAAAAGTAGAAGAAACATTCCATGCAACATAAAATGCCGCGAAAGAATGTCCTATCCAAACCAAAAAACAAAGGGTGATTTCGATTGTTGGTAAGCGCGCTATCGTACTTCTGCCTGACATTGCCGCCAATTATCGAATTCATCTAGCAATCCATTGTAACACATGCAATAATAATAGTAATTATTTTACAAAGCAAAATAGAATAACAATTTAAAACATCTTTATCTATATTTCATTTCTAAAATAATTGAATATCACTGGCTTTTTGCTTTACTTCTGCAGCTTAGGTACAGTTTAAGGCAAGCAGAAGGAATGGATTCATAATTTTTTAAACTGACGAAAATTTTGCACCTAATTTCACTTTTCTTCAGGGTAATTAAGCGAAGAATATGCAAGAATGCTTTTTTTATAAAAATTCTCCAGTGAATTATGTCGACATTCATTAATCAGTTATGTCCTTGACGTAAAACAGATCTATGGCTGACTTAATTATATCATTTACTTTTAACTCCTGAAAATATCGTGTAACTGCATCACTGAATTTGCTATATATCTGTACTAACTAAATCGTATGGCATTATAATTCACAATATGTATGAATGATCTAGTCTGATAATCAAATCAGTCATATTGTTGTTGAATCGATGTAAGATAACCGTTTTTTTTTTTTTTTTTTTTTAAGAACGAAGATTTGTCATTGGTAGGAAGCACTGGCAACTGATTTGAATGAAAAAAATGAGAAAGAATAAAACCGGGTCAGGAAAAAAAGGTCGTCACACATCAATGATAAATAAAACGGCCGTCTTTTAGACGAAGTGGTAATAAAAATAGCTGTCATCCTTGACAATTGAAAATAGTACTATAGGGAATAGAATGATTCACTAAGTAAAGCAAACCGTTGGCATTTACTGCAATGACATCTGGTAATCTATAGTGTATTGAAGGCGTAAATTCAAGTGGAGTCTGTTGTGCATGGTACTATCTGACCGAAAACGATGGACGATCGACATAACAATCAATTATTACATTAAGTGCACCGCAACACCTAAGTACTGTTTTTGACAATTTCATCAGAAACAACGAATTGTGAGCCGGCAATCATTATTTATTTAGTAGTACATCACCAAAACATTCAATGTGATGAATGCCTTTTGAAAAGGCTCCCACACACCTTTATTATATCACCTAGAAACGATTATCTTTTTCCGAATAAATTTGTGTGACTTTGCTTCCTATAATACTTCAATCTCCGATGACTGCTCGTTCACTTCACAATCATTAATTACAAGGAATGGAAATAGGTGTCGTTGAAACGCGTTCAGATCTCCACAGTCCAATCATTTTCAATCTCAGTACGTCAAAATTCGTAATTTAGTAGCAGTTCATATGAATTCATTAGTCAAAATTTTGCCTTTAATCAAAATTTAGTTTCTGAAATTAACTTTGCGAGCATTTTTAGACAATCAAGGATGAAAACTTTAAATGGTGTTATTTATGCCCATAACTTTTCATCAGTCCATAATCAACATTATTAATGGTAATTCTAAAAGCATGAAGAACTTTGAGAATTTCCTTCTTCTTTTATGTTTAGAAATAATTTCAAATATTGATTGCATATGTTATGAACTTTCCTAACACTGACGATAAATAGGATGTACCAAGTCTAAATATACACAATATAACTAGAATCGTGGATGTTATTTACATATAACATGAATAGTAAAGAATTGAAATGTACAATAAAAAGCAGAAATACAAACTGTTATTCAAAAAATGTAAAAACAAAGTAATCATGTAAATTGTTCTTATTTCTATTTCATTTCACTAATTTAGAGGATAAAAAAATCCGTTCATCGGTAATTTCAATTAATTTGGAATGTCGATCGATGATACCGTGGATATGCATTACATCGACACACTTTGCATATGCATTACATCGTATTTTCAACACAGATTTTATCCAGTTTACTTTGTGTGTTAAAGGTATGTCAAATATTATCAGATGATGTTATACAGAATCATACCTACGCATTATATTTACTACAGGTATCCTTACTCAAAGATAATATAATACACGGCAGTAAAACAGACCTGCAAACAGCAAACTACAAGTTGTGCGAATACATAAATGTCGAAAGATAGATAATGATTGTTAACAAAATGGGTCATTGGAAACGTCGATTAACGACATGCGTTACGACTTACAGGTGGAACTACTTACTGTTTACTCTAGCATTGTTAAGCACCCAATAAACGACAGAAACGAGAACATTAATGCCACTCTGACAAATGAAGCGCAAATTTTTTAAAATTTGAATAATTTGAGAAGCTATATTTGAAAATAAGCATAGAAAAAGTTAATATTGATAAGAAGAAAACAACATGATTAATGAGCGGAAATATCCTATGCTTATTTTCAATATAGAAATGATATATTTCAATATGAAAATTTTCTAACTGAGAAATATTCAAATTTCGGATAGATTCATGGTTTCTTTATTGCAACGACTGAGATATGATAATAAGCTTTGAAACATTTGTGACAAATAAATTTATTGATGCAAATGATGATAAGGCTAACACGAAGAGCTTTTCTTTATCAGAAGCATTCAAGCCATGAAAGGCAGATTTCTGAAGTAGAGGTTTATCCCAAGACTTGCAAGAAGATCGAGGAAATCTAGTCAAGGATTTGCTAAAGTTATTATTGGAATTCCATGACACTTGGTAAAATAACTGAAAACAATTACTTTTTTTCTTCGGTGTAACCGAAGTATGTTTAAAATATTTTTGAATAAACATAACTTCCAGTGACAAAGAAAAACGATTTGTTTCCCAACTGACGATAATATGGCTTTAAATCAAAGCCGATGTTAAATCAACGTTTATTTCGATGATCACTGATGAAGATAACCAGATAATGGTAAAGGCAAAGATATGAATTCTGTGTAGCAGTTATGATAGGTCGTTTTCAGGATTATACCAAAGAAAAAAATAACTTCATTACTATGTTCGACTAACTATATATTTCAGAGAAGCTGAAAGTGATTTCCAGGGAGAATACTGTAAGTAATACATATTCGCAAAATAGTGGGCATTAGTAGCTTCGACGGAAAAGGACTATACGAACATGCATGAACCAAAAGCAGATATGAATAAGACATTTATTAGTAGATCAAGTCACATAGAACACGATAGAACTAAACACAGATAAAAATGCGTGAACTGTCACTGGAAGAGATTTAAAAATATAGGGAATAGTCAGCAATTTATAGATGACATCACTGAAACTATTTTACCTCGAGTTCTAAGTTTTAATCGCGAAATATTACCAATTGGACTGACAATAAAAAAAGAAAATTAACTGAGGCGAATAAAATCAGTCCAAAAAAAAAAAACAGTGCTTACAATGAACAACATTCACCAAAAATCTGAGCGAAGATGCAAAAAATTACATTAAAAAATATAAAAGACAAAGCAACCACTAAAGACTCTTTTATGAAACACCAAGTGTTTTGAATAATAGCACCTGAAATATGATTTGAATCATGATGAGAAATGGAAAACAAGAAAAGAAAAAAGAAAACTAATAATTTCAAATACTATTATAACAAACCTGCATATGGTAAAAGATGAATATTCAATCCCAAATGTTGCCTTGGACGGAAAAAATGATCAAAAGTATCGCACAACGATGAGAGCTAAAACCAATTCAGTAAGAGAAAACATTATTCAAAAAAAAATTAGCTTTTAATCAACGATTAAACGGGGTGATTAGAAGATATTTTTAGGGAAATAGTCCTCGCCTAACTTAGATAAAACGCTTCTGTAACTAAATATCAGTAAAAAATTTACAAACATGAAACCTGAAAAAATTCTTTATATGCAGACATCATGTAAAGAATAGTCCAAGGCCAAACAATACTCTTTACCAACAAAAATGAAACTGCCAATCGCATAATCAATCCTAAAATAAAAGCTGCAAAATCCCAAAAAAATGCGTTCATTTAAAAAATGATTAGGATGTAACAAAATTGTTTGAAAACCCTGTGATTTTCAGAGGCACAGCTTGATTAATCAATGGAATCCTAATAAGCTTACAATTCGCGAATCGAATTTGAAAAGAGGAAAGTAACCACCATTAATTCAAACTCTAAAAAAATCCAGATTTTCACAAAAGAAAGGCGCTCTTGTAAAAGTTATAGTAAATCTGAACATTCGTAACGACAGGTGCCCTTGTATAAGTTTTACGCAACATACCAATAAATAAAGCTTTCCATAAACGACTCAATGCCTTATACGAAACTGAAGACGATGTTATCGATTTATTGGTTGCCGTGTTTTCGCCATTACTTTTATTCATGAAATTATACAACGATACAGTAAAATATGCAGCTGGGAGTAAACATGAAGAATTTAATTAAAATTATTAATAAATGGCCACATATCCGGCCAAAAACATATTTTGTATTTCACCTTATTGAAGTTCCAGATGAATGAACCAAATTTTTGAAACCTTCTCCACCTTCCAGAGTAGGTGCATTTCGTACATCCGCTGAACACGTCAGAGATTATGATGAGTCTTCAAAAATTTTCAATTTTTTACAATAATTATGAGAATAAACACTGCAAACTAACTTCCATCTGGCCCACTCAAGATACTTCTAATACGTTGGTCGGAGTTTCGCAAAATACGTTCCCGTCTCCTTTCACGTATTCCGGAAACAGTTATGTTTTCAGCATTTAATAGCATATTAATAGGTGTTTCCCTGAAAATTTTTGTACAGGATTCAATAACAGTAAAATGAATAAGTGGAAAAGTGAACCGCTAACACTAGTTTAAGAGCGCCGCAGTGGTGTGCCAGCTGTGAATTATATATTTAAAACCATGTTTCTGCAACAGCAATGAACCTGAAAGATAACTCTCCAGCAAATATGGAAATCAAATGAATGGACCAATAGGATTTAACAAATCAAATTCTCAAATCAGTTGTTGTAGATTTCATGCATACATAATAAAGGAAAAGATATCACAGAACAGTACAAATTTAGTACTACGAAACTTGCAACAGTGCATCATAGATGGATGAATTTTATACTTTTCAAAAATTAACAACAGTAAATACAAAAACACGTTGAAAACTAACTCCACAAACAACGCTAATGAGTTATTTCTCAGTTGCAGGACGGAGCAAAATCTTTTAACCGCCTCACAATCTCTAGAAATGGCTGAAGGCAGAAGTAACTGCACCATAACTACTGAAACATTCACAAACACCAGCCTATTCCATGTGATTTTTAACTTTTCAAGTTTTCCCACTAACAATTTAATTGGTAAATGAATTCAAAAAAATCTTAACAGAAGCTATCATGATTCGCCTTCAGAAAGCTCATACTTAGCCAATGTATGATTTGAACCATGAAATGTGGTGCATGAAGGGCAGTTTTTTCAATGCAGAACCTTTTAGGGAAATGTTGCACTGAATGTTTTGGCACAGCACTGGTAAGGCATACCACAGAAACACTCAGGAATATTGCAGTGATATCAGCTCTTTCTTGTGGCATTCAAAATATATGAGACAACTGGAGCAACTTCCTTGTTTCCGCGATATCGAGAGTGAATTTTTTCTATCATGACCAATAATTTCTTCTCAGCAGCATAATTTGCAGCTTCAACTGGCTTTCTACAATAAGAACTGCTTTCCACAACAAAAAAATAAAGGTGTTACAATGCATGATTTGGTTCCGGACATGAAAATGTTATCGGAAGAAAATAAGAATATTAGACTAATTAATTTTGTAGCATATTTTCTGAAAATTAAATTCCATAACCGATAAGTTTAATTTTTTGTGAAAAGTTTAATATGAACAAAGTGAACAAAAGAAATATCTAACTCCAATAACAGCAGGCTTTCGACTACTTCGACAGGATTTGTAAGTTTATCGATGAATGATCTGCACAAAGATTCATTTCCATAGCGTGCACAAGCTTCGATAAACGGCTGAAAAAAATTTGATAAGTGATCATAAATACAAAGGAAAAGACCGCAACATATTGAGAATACTATAATGATTAGATTGATTTACCATGTAACTTGTAAGAACTTTTTTAGATCTGAATAAACTTTCAAGGTGATGCCATAATTTATTACGAGCATAGCTTTCAATCTTCCATATGCACAATCTAGAAAACAGAAATTGAAATTATCACAACCGTTTAAAACTAACTTGATTAAATCCAAACAGTTAAATGATCACATCGACTATGCAAAAGCGTCTTTTATAATGTCTAATTCTATTAGAATCTGCGTGAAAATACTGGCCAGTGGATACTACTTTCTGTTTTTTTATTTTAAGACCAACAACCTCATCTCTGGAATGATTAAGTAGCGCTACTCAAGCCTTTTTAAATTTCCATGATGCATGACTATAACGGAAAAATGCAGCAACGCAACATCGTGAAACGAGCTGAATTTGCTTCAAAGTAAAAAACTTTATACAAAACAAAAACAAAAAAAACTATACGCTTTTTCAGTTAATTTAAATTTCTTCCTGAGCAGTTCCGCCAAATTATCTTCTCGATGTCCCACAGCCCACATGTAAACACATCTAACACTTGTTCTGTCAACATCATTAAAATCAGGTTTTCCGTCCAAAGTCTCGCATATACTAAATAATTCCGCAGTTTCAGCAGCCAACTGAGCTGTTGTATGTTCCTAAAAACAAAACTTTTGAATACGCCAAAGTACTACTGATTCCAACTACTACTTCGTTACAATATCGGATATTCGATTCACAGCGGATAGCAAAATAAACAGTCCACATACTTTTAGTTTATTCAAGCAATTCTCTGCTTTAAGCAATCCTTCTAATTTATCCTTATTATCGAAAGGATTCCATGGTGTAGATTCGGATTCCTTCAAATAGTACAACGATTGATGAGTAAAGTCGTCTTTCTGCATATACAATGCCAAAAGATGACGAGGTGCTTCTTCCTACAATTAACCCCTTTTAAGTGTACAATGCACTACAATTGATTGCTTTCTTTTGCCGATTATATTGCCATTACCTTTAAGTAGTCCTGATAGAGACAAAGAGCCTGTGGTAATTTCAACACGAGATGATCAATGACTTCTTTCTTCTGCGTTTTTTTCAAATAAGTTAGAACATAATGCACTGAAATGCGCTAACTTAACTTAACAGCAACAATTCAAATGTTTTACGACTGCAAATGAAATAGTGTGCTTATGTTATAAATGTGCTGATAAAATCGGACATATCCAAAGAAGATTAAGCATACTTACAAAGATCTGGCTGCTGGCTTTTAGCAGCCTTTGCTAAAGCTCGATCAATTTTATTCAATTTCATAAGCATTTCGACTTGTCTGTTAAGACATGTTTCTTTGTCTAGCAAAAGTTCAGCTAACTGGTTCAAATTGGCATTGGCAGCTTTCATCGCAACATCTATAAAAGTCCATTCAATTATAACATCGAGCATTAAAAAAAGCTCCGCAAGTCACAAAAGATTTCCAACCTGCGAAGCTAACTTCAGGATAATTTGTAAATTTGTTGACAATCATTTCTGATAAGGCTTTAAAATCGGGTATTTCTCCAACTTCGTTTGCTGCTTTTGCCATCTCAATCTGAAGAAAATAAACAAGATACCGGTTCAAGAAAACTTCTTGAGAGCAGCATAAGCAACATAAGCGCAGAATTAAAACTGGGAAACAGAGGAAGCGATAAAATTGAAGAAGGTAACAAAAGTAGACGACTACTCTATCAAGAAATTACCTTCTTCAGTGCCCAATGAGCCAATATACGATGAACTCCATTTTTCGAAGGCACCTTCATATACCTACATATAGACAGTGCAGAAGGCCACTGTCCTAAATCTGTAAGACGATCAATCAGGGCATTCATTTTCAGCTCTTCTGATCTGCAACAAGTAATTCACACACCTGAATCGCTGGTAATTGATTCCTTTCAGAACGAAATCATTTAAACTAAATATATATATATATATATATATATATATATATAACATGAGAAACCTAATATATATCGTGAGAGACTTAATATCGTTCTCAAAACCAGCTGGAATTTCCCATTCTATAAAAGCTTTAGCATAAATTTTTAAGGTAATTCTAATAGAAATCCTTTTCAAGCTTCAGCTATTACTACCAATCAAATCATCGCATCCAGTAATCCAATGAAATACAGACACACAGAACGGGTCCAGAGAATAGTAAAATAATGTTAACATTACAGTTTTTCTATGTATATAGGTTGAGTTTTCGAATGTATACGTTTTCTTCCTATATAAGTATAAATGTAGATTTTTGTGTATGAAAACATTTAGTATGTTCATCCCCTCATGCATTTTTTGTAACAAAAACTAAAATACGCGGGATATAGAAATGAAAAATACCATGATAAAGTAAAAGAAATCGACCCAATGAGACGATCAGTAAGGCTTTCTGAAATATTCTACAGGGTATTCCATTTGTTTACATATATTTTCACTCCATAATGAGATTTTACCGGTAGCACTTTTATAAGAGCCCAAAATCAACTCGAACTAACAAGCTCATTTCAAGACAATGCTTTGTTTATTTTTCAGAATTTATACGGGTTGGACTGATTAAGAGATGAAATTCACTCTACTTAATAAAAGAAATTTTGTTCTTTGTTTCCATATCTACTACCAGCTATTCATTACAGCCGCACTAAATTAAGAGCAAAACTGAACTATTTTTAATCCCCGATTATATATCCTGCCATGAACGCGAACATGGCAATATCAAAAACTTACTGTGCAAATGATAATGCCATTCCGATGTATGGTTTTCGCAAAAAATTCAGCACCCTCATAACACGACATATATCAACGAACTGTGAAGCATCTTGCCGCCGCAATAATGATTTCCCGAGCGACGCCGCCTTAATATATCTTAGAGCAATATTTAAGGAATAATCTATTATAACAATGTATTTCAACATTGAAGTTCATAAATATTAGTCATCAATTTTGTACTGCACGAACTCTCAGCATTTTCTTTTGCAAGATAGTATCAAATTGATGCGCTGCAGCCAAAAGACATTGTTGTACTGCCTTCTCCATTTGATCTTCTGTAAAGAAGTAGAAAGAGGAATAAAGTCATGACAGCAACGCCCGACGTGAATGTTCGAGCTGAAAAAAGACAAAACTCACCAATCATATGTATGTACTCGTAAACACCGTAAGTTCCTTTGATAAGTTTCTCTGAGGCCTCGTATAAAATGGCCCCAGGTTCCGGTGATGCGACACCCAGTACATCACCGACAACATCTACAACAGAAAATACATGATAAGAATTGAGATTTCATGTAAATGCATAATTCTGATTACCGATCATGTGGACAGTGCGTATGTTAAGATTTAATGTCGAGTTACAACGAATCACCAGAACAGAACAACGCCACACAGGGTAATGGTAACTAGTACATCGAAAAATAAGTACAGAATAATTTATGTGTTCCGTTCAATCATATTTTGCATGCCCAAATCAAAGAACACAATAAATTAAAACCACGAAAATCGATAATAAAAATTCAAGAATACCCTTCTACAGTTTCTGTGCTAGAATCAAGTGTCATTTCTTGTAACAATGCAGAAAATATAAAAACTGCAAGTTCAGTCAGAAAACATAACTCAAACAAGCAACAACAAAAACCTGGTACTTGCGATAAAAGAATAACTTCATTTGTAGTGAAAACTTTGATACCATCAAGCTCCATATCGATTTCTACTGGACTATCAAAATCGTATCTTCAGTTTAAATAAAAACAATCAATACGGATTGGATATGAATTGTAACGCTTCTTTTAAATTTGATTTATAAATGAAAAAAGAAATAAATATGCAGATAATTTAGCATAACTCTCATTCCCTCTTTTATGCCATATTTTCAGCATCACGTGAAGGCAGTATTGTAAAGCAGAAATAAGTAATATTCCAAAAATATACAAAATAACGTAAAAACTAAATCATGTATCCTAACACACGACGTTAAAATTCCAATCAACTTACATATGCGTCTCCGAACATAAGGAAATCAAATATAAGGATTGATGAGTACGTTTCAAAGCCACTACCTCACTACCACACCTGAAACGACGAATAATTCTTACAAGAATTTCAATAATTACCAATGAATCTGGATGCCTGATTTTATCATACGCAAGCAGTTTTAAAACTAACCATGTTAGGCTAGATGCTACAATCGAATCGACAGCCGTACAAACTGATAAAGCAGAAAGAAGTGAAAAATCTGAATCAATAATCTGAACAACAAAGCTCGAATGAAGTAAGGCTACGCGAGAACTATCCCAGTTTGGAACAATATTTATATATTCGCCATTATCGATCCTCCATGAAAAATCCTAAAAAGCATAAAATTCATTAAAAAAAATGAAACAGACAAAATAAACTAATAGAACAGTGCAGAAAAAGCAAACCAGAAGATGTGGTACAATTCCTTGCACGCCTGCATAGAACGCATTACCAATAACAAATAAAATATTCACTTGTAAAGATGTAAGCACATTCCAGGCAGATGGGTGATTTGCTTCTATAACAGTTTATTAATTTCCCTTACATTTTAATATTGCACATATGCATGATGCCTTCCTTTTTTTTTAAAATAGTCTCTTCCTTTGATCTTTCAAATGATAATCCTCATGATCAGTTTAAGGTAGTTAAGAAGCCTTTCAATCTGTTAGGCAGAAAATTTAGACAATTTACTGTAACATAAATTTGGATTTTACTAGTAAATATAACATTCATGAATAATTTGTTTGAAAAATACTTGCAATATCGGGAATACGCCACGGGACGGCTTCCATAACTGAATTGACAGCATAAATCCTATTATTTTCGGAAAGGACCGCTAAACCTGTGTTACCCAAGCCTCCATGATATATGCGAGTTTCAGTAACGGTAATCTCCTAAATATATCTGAATTGAAGAAATAATTGTGCTCCATGCGTGAAAAAAAGCTCGAACAAAGAAGTACAAAACACAACCTCATCGATTATAAACTGGTATTTGAGCTTTCCAAGGGGAGTGTAAACAAGAACACGGCCACGAATATTGACGATTACGAGCTGAATTTAAAATAACTTTAAAGATGAGCTAGAAGCAAGCAACTAACAGAGTGAATTAAATATTTTGAAAATCGAAACTAAGAACGGTGAATCTTACTCTTTGACAACGGGTCCAATACATGGAATGTATGTTGTGAGCTTTGAAAGTTGAAAGTGTTTTTCCGGAGCTTGTTTTTATCACAACATTCCACATAGAAATATTTGGTACAGCAATCGCTGGAAAACGTTGTTTTTCGCAAAATATTTATGGTTATGAGATTCAATGTTAAGATACTGGAAGCCGATATCAGTACTCACAGTGATAAAGAGGTACTTTTTTACAATGCATTTTTCAACAATAATGGTGTGTGCAGGTCGATACACTGATATCGACAATACACTGATATGTACACTAATGTGTCGTTACACTGATACTTATAATATACCTTCTTTCCCTATAAAATCTAGAATATTGTATGTAAAAGTTAGTGAATCAATGCAGTCTGCTTTGAACTCCAAAGTCGAGCCAAAAATTGAAAAGAGCAACATGAAAGGAAAAGCTGATGTATTACTTATCGCTTGATACACTATTAGAAGGGAATAATTACTCTAATTTCTTTGATTTGAATTCAAAAATGAAGGAGCAGAAACTGGTCGAGAAATCAGCTCCTGTTTGAAAATGCTAAAGATTCATTTAACTATGTTGAAACGATACCTATGGAACCTCCATACGGAGAAGATGCGAAGAGACATTTGTCAGTGATATCATAACCAGTGTTCTGGAATAACGTGTTCCTCCTGAAATATTCTTTTGAACAATATAAACTAAGGGATATTTTGTAAAGTTTCATAGTACAAAATATTTACAGTAATGAAAAAGCCTCATCTTATTCTTATTTCGCCCAATTCTTACTTATTTCAATTTTCATTAAATAAAAGTAATGAAATAAAAAAGAATAACCTTATTTTGACAGGACTGAGATATTTCCAGTCGCTTATTTCGGACTTCATTCATTCAAATTCTTCACTGGTGAACATTAATGTAGCTGAAGAATGAATGAAATCGGTAATGGTTTCCATAAAATAACCTTTAAACCTAATATAATTATGAATTTTCCTTTCACGTATATATTCAACTACAAAAAAAATTTTTGTATTTAAAAAAAGTAATTTTTAACTCAACGGAATGAATTCGAACGATGATTATATCAGTAAAAAAAAAAGCTGAAATTGTGATAATAGAAGTAACATTTCAAAAAATCTTATCAATTACATCTAATAAGGCTTACAACAAAACAAGGTGATAACCATAAATATCTCTATAAGTATTAAATCCCTCTATGCTACGTATAATTGACATTTAATGAAAGAATTCCTGAACTAGTTCCTGAACCGGTAGGAATATCACATCTCCATACCCTAACAATATTCTCATACCGCACTGTTTTACCAGGTTCTTTTACTCTCTCTTTATTTTCTCGTATCTCTTCATTTACCACACTTTATCGTCATATCCACATGGAATTGTCATCTTACCCGGGCATTGGTAGCGCAGTAAATTAGTGAATTGCTAGCGGGTGTCGAAATTCGCGAATTGGTGATCAGTAGCGGATTTCGTTTGTTCTCTTTATGGACAGCAGAAGGACAATTATCAACTTCAGTTAGGCATCAAATTTCGGTTTGTTCAAAAAGGTATACATATCATTGCATTACTAATTATAAACTAGTTCGTTTAAGTATGTCGAATTTTTGTCGAATAATCTGATGGCTGTATTTTCCATTAGTTTAACATGATTTTGGTAAAATTAAATGTTTATGACTTAATAAATAAATATTAATTTTTTATTTAGACTTTCTATCTGCTAACAAAATGTATGTTTAGTTTAGGCTCTATGATAGCAATTGTTGCAAGAAATGCTGAAATAAGGAAATCAATTAATGAAAGGTGGTGGTTATCTGTTAAAAAATCGAATTATCTGAGCAGACGGAAATGATTGCTGATCACAATCTATCACAATCTGTTACAAATAGCGGTATATTTTCATAAAAATTATCATAATTTATGTCTTAATTTGAAATATATCATAATTTTCTATTGTACATCTATCGCTTATTTTGATCGGTATATTTATTTAAATCTTACGACTGTTATATTTGCAGCAATTGGACGCCCATTTCAATGTGCAGATTGTTCTGCCGAAGATCCTCAGTGGGCTTCTTTGAACAAAGGCGTTCTTATTTGTTCGGAATGTTGCTACGTTCACAGAAATCTTGGTTACCTTTTTGTAGTTTTTCCGAACATTTTCGTTATTTTTTTTTGGAGATTGTCGTTCAGGTCGGTCAATAGTTACGGCTGTTGCAAAAGTCCGGCATTGGTACCACTACAACATTGCAGTAATGTGGCATGCATCTTTCGCTGCATTGCAAAATGCATATGTGGATAGTTGTAGGTCAGATCGAAAATATGCAATTAATATGGCAATTAATATGGGCATTATGCGAGCCTGGTTTAATTCTTATAAGTTGAACTGACATTAAGTAGTTCATAGTTGCGTTCATTTAAATGAGTTACTTACTGGCAGAACCGACAAGATTTCATCGTGTGAACGTGGGATTGGTTAAGTAACTGGAACAACTTGGGGATTTTGTATGAACTATTAACGAATGTTTTTCCAAGGAGTGTGGATGATGATGCATACAGTTACTTTTCCATGTTATCAATGTGACTATACAGGTCGTCATATCAGCCATGTTCGTTCAATCAAAAAAGGAGCTTGGAATAGTAGTCAGCTAGAGTTGATGTATGTTTTATATTCTAATGGTTCAAATAATATTTGGGAACATTCGCTTCTCGATCCTCAGTCTACCAATAAAATTCGAAGAAAACCAACACCTCAGTGAGTTATGGTCATGAAATTCCTGTAATTAGCGTAGCCATGTTATGTGTTTTCAGCAAATTTCATGGAAATGATTCATTTTGTTTTCTGAGTTACTGAGTGTTACGAAAGTTTGAATGAATTGGAACTTCAAAAACTTGAAAATGTTTTTATAACGACATCGAGAAAAAGAATGAGCTAGTATTGGAATTAGAAGTAATTAATCGTTAAGTTTGAAATTTGTTGAAGAATCTTCAAAGAAACTGAAAAATAATCGGTACCAAGCTCGATTTTATTTTTTTGGACATTTTTTAATTACAGAACAATTTTCTAGTGACCCTGTTTTCCCCATCAAAGAAAACTTTATCAAAGCGAAGTATGTGCAAATGGCTTTTGCTCTGCGTCCAGCAAAAGATGATAATTGCATTAGTCAAGACGATTTGAATCGCCAGCTTTGGTCTTGTGTAAGGACCTCTCATGTGGAAACAACTATGAGGTATTTATAGAAGAATATTTTTAAGTGGAATGGTAGAGAAAAATGAAATAGGGTATCTCACTCATACTTTGTAGAATTTCCTAGCATTAAAATTTCTATTTATTTATATTTTTTTATGCAAGGAAGTATTCTGGTATGGTTTCAATTCGTGCATTTTGGACGGTTTGATCATACATTTCAGATTATTGGCATTGGGTGCCGATCCGAATTATATAGATCCCGAAAAGCATAATGCACCGCTGCATATCTCGGCCAAAGAAAATCAAGCTTTACAAGTTTGTTTTTTTGCATTAAATTAGGTGATTACTATTGCCGTTTCATTTACGATAGATATCTATTAATTAATTTCTAGTCTAATATTCAGGTTGAATTACTTTGAATTTATGGTGCTGACCCTAGATATCTATTAGGTAATTTCTAGTCTAATATTCAGGTTGAATTACTTTGAATTTATGGTGCTGACCCTAGATATCTATTAGTTAATTTCTAGTCTAATATTCAGGTTGAATTACTTTGGATTTATGGTGCTGATCCTGCACAGCTAAATGCCATAGACCTAACTCCTTCTCAAGTAGCGAAGCTTGAAAATCATGTAAGTTTTAACAGATTCCGCATATTGGTTATGTACCTGATTGTTACATGGGGCATTTTTTTCGTGAGTTATATTCCGAGTGCGTCATCTTTTTGCATTGATGACTCTCTAATCTATCGTTTATCCTACGTTTCATTTGAAGTACGCTTTTAGTTAATTTATCTTTAGTTAGTTCATCACATTGCTTTGTGATGAAGATAAAAAAGCCGCTCTACCGACTTTTATAATCATTGTTTGGTAAAGCTTTTTCTTTAGATCGAACTTGCTACGAGATTGGAAGAACTACAGTTTGAAGTTACCAACCGTTTGACAATGTTTTTATGTGGACGACGACCAGACCACTCTAGGCAACAGTATTTCTTGATTCCCGAGCTTACAGGACAGAACACCGAAAATATGCAAATGAATTCAGCTAGGCGACGGCTTCGTTCTCTTCCTTCGTATTACTTTGAACGTATTGTTCAAGATGTTTATGATGAGGTCACATTTTCGTATTCTGCTTTTTTTTCCTTGTTTTTCAAATGATTTTCAAACAAATCTGGATTAACAGGTAGATCGCCGAGAAACCGTTGCGGCTTGGAATGCTACCACTCAGGGAATTCAGCCTTTCTCAGTGGGGAACGACCACTGTGTGGCTGTTTTTTTGCCGGTATTATTTTTAACGATTTTCTGGTGGTTTGACGAGTAATTCATATCTTTTTATACTCCAGTTAAACTGAATTCGGTGTACTCGAGCAATAAACCTCTCAGCGACAAATCTTGCTCTGTTTATTGTAGCCCAATCCTGAATTATCAGCTACGCGTAATCAGCTCCGCCAAAAACTCGCAAAATGTGATATGCGAGGATTCGCAACCTTAATTATAGATGTTCTCAGTGAAGCCAAACGAAGGTTAGGAAAGAAGTTGGATTTTGTCTTTTCCACTCGGTTTTTACTGTGTGCATTTGTTGTATGCACACCGCAAAAAAGTGCTAGTTTCCTAAAATATGTGATTCTAGATATTATGGCTTACCACTGAAAGGTGATGCAGATGATTCCGCTGAGAATCTATTGAAAAAAACTTCAGATAGTGTGGAGCATCTAAATGTCAGTTCCATGGGTACTTCCGAGTATGTTTTTCATGTATTTTGTAGTTGTCTAAGCTTGTTCCCATGTTTCTTATATTTAGGATTTATTTTTCCCTTGATTAAACTTTTGTTTAGCAGAATCTCTCTGTTGAGCTTGTTGCAATTTTCAAACAAATTTTTTTTATTATTTGATATATTGTTTGTTACAGATATGTTGGATCACTTAGTGAAGAAGGTTATAGAGATTACGACGAAGTTGCTGATAGCTTACGCAATGGGAAGTGGCGTACTTCAGGCAGTACTAGGTGCTCTTCATCGCTTTTCCTTATGTTTTTTTACTTTTATGCTTTGAAACCACCTTTACTTATCTCGAACTTGCATTTTTCATAATAAAAATGGCAAATTTAAGAAAGTCGTCGGAAAGAAAAAGTGATAACAGTGGTGACCTATTGCAAGAGATGGGTCCTGTCATGGTTGACGATTTTTTAGAGCTCAAAGAAAAAGTAGCTGATGCCGAAGGCACGGTTACCGCTGTTCAACAAGCGAATACACAGATTTTAAGGTTAGTATAATTGAGTTCTGTATTTGAGAAGCTAAAAGTGAACGGAATTCTAAGTGACAAACATCATGATTTTTTATATAAAAAACGAACGCAATATTGATAATAAC
This sequence comes from Mansonella perstans, assembly GCA_037074765.1. Taxonomy (NCBI): domain Eukaryota; kingdom Metazoa; phylum Nematoda; class Chromadorea; order Rhabditida; family Onchocercidae; genus Mansonella; species Mansonella perstans. The sequence continues at coordinate 85,548 of JBAMDO010000173.1, forward strand.
TTACAAAATTTAAAAGAGTGTTGTGTCATTGCTTTTATACATATGTTCACTGTTAATTTCAGAATGTTGACACATTTGCAATCTAGTGTTAATCGGTTAAATGCGGATAATGCAGATTTACATGACGAGCTTAAAAAAGTGCAGATCTCTTGCTCTCAGGTAGCGTTATTTACAAATTAAGTATAGCATAAAATTCCTAAATTGGCTTCGAGAGTCGTAAATATGGTCTTTGCGCATAAATTTGTCATTTCTAGTTTTTCTGCTAAAATACTTTACTAATATGAATAATATTGTTTCATCATGATCTACCAAATATTATATGCCGAGTTTATTTTAGGCTTTGGCTAAACGACGTTCATCTCCGGCTCCAGCTCTCCGTCTAGGAACCTCAACTTCAACTTCTTTCGTCGGCAGGAAGGGTATCCCTTCAAGCTATCAAGCTTCTGGAAAACCAGCTGCTGGTAAATGTGTTTGATGAGCTATTTTGTCTGTATATAGTTTATTCTGCTTAATAAATAGAATTTTCTAATAATTTTAGGCTCTTATATGTTTTATATTTTATTTTCTTCATTGTTTAAATTTAGCACCACAAAATCATGCTGTTTTTGGTCATGCCAATCGTCGGCATGGTCCAGGCTTAGCTTGTTCAGTAAGTACTACTGGCAGAATAGCGCAGCAGCGTTCATTTCCCCTAAGACAAGGTGCGATGCAGACAGATTACAGCAGTGGAGTTGAAGATCTTGATTCATGTGTTGAAATTTCACGTCGCGAGAGAACTGAATCGTTAAATGCTGTTGATGAAAGAAATGATGAAGGAAAAATATGTGGTTCATATCGTAATTTTGATGGTAAATTGTTTTTTCTTCCGAGTTTTAGGAAGTCTTGACTTGTATGACTTGACGAAATATCCCATCTATTTTTATATTTAGGTCCGAATTCTACTGCAATAGCTGATGGTTTTTCCCTGACACAACAGTGTAGTGAATATATTGAGCCTAAGCAATAACTCATGATTCTGCATGGTTATTAGAAAGATTCTATTTGAGTTACCTGAACATAAACTGAAAAATATGGCGTTTATTGTTACGTAGATTTTACCCTGATTGGCTACTATTTCACTTTAATTATGAAATGCATAGTGCATCACTGAGTTTCATGCATTTAATGTTTATTTTACAAAATATTTAGTTCTAAACTTCAGACGCTATTCTGTAAGCGTTAAACGATATCTTACTTTCGCATTTTTAGCATTTACCGACAATTTAATAGCAGAAACGGAACAATTAACACACGCCATTAAACTTCTCTTAACAGATGCACAATATGGTCAATTGCAAGCGCGCGCACCAGATCACGCTTATTCAGTTTGTTTTGTTGTTTTCATAATTTTAATAAATTATTTTGAGTTTATGAAGAATGAGAAATGAATAAAGTTTCGATCCACCTTGATTTGTTGCGCTTACTATTATGCTTGAAATAAGTTGTAATTTGCGAAACCGATGTACTAAGTCAGTTTCGTAGTTTTTATTTTTGATTTTGGTTCATTTCAGGTTGGCGTACTGATAAATCGTATTTTAACAATCATTCCTGAGGAACGACGTACTCCTGGAGTTGAAGAATGCTTACAGAGGATGTCTGATTCAACAGTTATTTTATCTGCTAAATGTAATGCACCAATGTTCAGCGTTAATGATACATGCACAGCTGCATTCGCTGTCGCAAACTCCGCAAAACAACTATTAATGAACGTTCATCAACTGTAATCTTGATATTGTGCAGTTACAAATTTAGTTACGAATTACTAATGTTTTATAAAATTTTTTATTTTGTCAGAAGCATAATTGCAGATATTGTATATGGTGCAATACAATGTGGTCTTGAATTTTTTGTTACTTTTTGTCATAAGAATAAAAATTGTATAGTTAAAAATTCTTTGGTTGAATTTCTGTGCACACTTTTGGCGAATTGCATCGATTTTGGTTTTGTTTGTTATATCCAAATGATTTTGTTTTTGTAGAGGGAAAATAGTTTGGAACCTCATTAGTTGTTATTTTGTAAAAGGCCAACGGAAGAATATACTGAAGTCGTCAAATGGATGTTCAGCTTCAGTTGGCGGTGGATTAGGATTAGGAAAGGAAAAAAGAGAGATGGAGAGCGAATTAAGTGTATCAAAGGAAACCAATTGTGAACTGCTGCATAGGAGATCTTCCAGTATATTAATGCACAATATACAGATATTAATGGTCATTTCTCTATTAGCAAATTTTAGGCGGTGTTTTAACACAATTGGTAAGTGCGGCAACAAGATAATGGCTAAGGTTAGAGGGTAGTAACTTCATCTGTATAAATTGGACTTGATTTGTCAGTCATTAACTTCGGTTTACGTCTTGATGGATTTCATAAAATTATTGAAATCAAAAAACGAAAAAAAAGCATCGGTAATGCTGCATAGCATGATTTGACTCGTTGAGTTTTAGCATTTTTCGTTTTACTAAAGTGGTTGAGGCTATGTCGTCGATAAAAGCATTATTTACTACTTCCATCCATATCGACTGCATGTTACATTGTTCTTTTGTAACGAACAAAGTATTTAGACTGTATTTTATACATTTGAATTTTACACTTTGCTTGATACTGACGAAGAAACAACTCTTGGTTTACTTTTCATACTACATTATTAATAACATTTTACATTCGAACCGATATTTGAGGTGAAAACAACAGAACATGAAAGTTATATTTCTTCATTTAAACCAGTAATTATCCCAAAAGATGAAGGAAATTAACATTCCAGAAATCACTATTCTTTTGTCTGATGTTTTCTGTTTTGTTAATTAAATGACATTACACTAGCATCAACACAAACATTTTTGAGAATGCTCAATATCATTAGTGTTTTCATGCGCCGTTCGTAGATCACCAAATCTTTAAAATGTTTTTGTATGCAAAGAAGAATGTTTATTTAATACAATGCCTCATTAAATGTGAAGAATGTATATTACGCGAATAGAATAAACGGCCTATTGAATAGAAGACAGCTTACACGAGTATTTCAGCTTCACAGAGGGAATCATTTTCCAGTTCATAATCCGAGAAGTAAATTAGATCATTTTCATTATTACGGCTAGCAGTTTTAGCAAGAACGGATTCAGCATCATTAGAACTGGAACTAACGACAAATTTATGTAATTCACATTCTAGCGGAAGGTTAGCATTGATGACGGTGAACACGATATTTCTGTTTCCATATGGTGACAGTGATACAAGTTGATTTTGATGTTCTCGTTCGATGGCATTTGCATCTTCCTTCTTTGAATGTTTTTTAATCGCTTCTGGACAAATTATGCCTTTTAACAATTTCTTTTCCCCTTTATTTTGTTCTTGCTCTTGCTCCTGCTCTTTTTTTTGCTCCTGTTCTTGTTTCTTACTCATATTCTTCCGAATACCTTCGTCCTCCTCTTTTTGTCCGGTTCCTTCCAATATCTCGGCAAGTATGTCTAGGTCATCCTTTGCTCCGAAATGGTTTGAGTTTTGGTTGCAGATTGGTTCAGCCTATAAAGTCATTAGTCCTTTAGCTCTTTGGAAATGAAGATTCATCTTATATGTTGTAGTTTCCTCCTGCACAGCAGGTGCTGACTCAATCGAAAAGGGAAAAGGTGAGAAATAAGTAAATTGTATCTTTGAACGAATTCGATGAAGGCAGTTTGCAATTTTGAAATTCAAAACTTGCTTTATTATATCCAAAAACATCGGCAAGACAATTATCGGCTGCTGCCATTCCCTGTTCACTGACAGATTCACTATTTCTGGTGTCATTAGAAGTGCGTGATGGGCTGTGCAAACGATAAATCGAATTCGGACGGCCAATGTAACTCACTTTTTTCTAAAAATACTATCTATATTTTGAACTTCGTCTCTTTGTTCGGTATTCTGTTGAAAAGTTGCGTAATAGAAGCCTGAACGGTTAGGAGCGAATTCTAATTAAAAGATCCGAAATTTGAAACAGTTTCAATGCAACGATTTCGCCTTAGCAAAAAGAATTCTTCCTTTGAATCACTAAATTTCATGAAGATGATTTAAGAGTAAGCAAATAATGCGAGGAATGATTGAGATCTTTATTTCATGTTATTTATCCTGCAACTCTTTTTTAAACAGCCACACATATTACTACTTTGTTGACGCCGTTTAATATATTGGCTGGAATTCCCATACACAAACCATAAGTATACATATATTATGAATATAAAATTGAAACTTGAAATGAGGAAATTCAAAGTATTGATAATTCTTCTAGTAGAAAATGGTATGGGTTAGAATGGCTTGGAATTTTCGATTATAGCTATAGCTAGAGTATGAGCTATATTTATAGAACTGAAACAACTGAATTCTGTACACAGTGGCTTATTGTAAGTATTATTATGAAGAACGAACAGCAGGTAATAATTTGAATTATTTCTCGTATATTCTACTGTAAAATTCGCTCGATCACCTTCTGATAAAAAACTACCAAATTACCAAAAATGTTACTAATAATATAAAATACATCATATTTGCGTGGATTTTGTCGATAAGAAGGTACGAAATAGTGGTTTGCTTCGAAAGTGCCATAATTTGGCGTCCAGCTCTTGCGACGACTTGAAAAATGATCCATGTAGCTGTTATTATAGGTAGACCGGTAGTAATTTCTATTGCTAAAAATATCTCATATTAAATTCTTAAACATATGAAAGTCATCTAATCTTCATGTTCTCCTGCAGATTTCGGACCACTGTTTGTCACGTCATAAATAATTGGCTATCATTTCACAGATTTTATAGAAGGGCAAGAATATCAAGAATATGCTCAAATCCAAGATACTTATCAAAGAGGCGGTTTCTTGTTCGATATTGCAATTTAGAAAATCCACGGTTTTCAGGAGGATTGGTTTCAGGAGGATGAAGTTCAAATAGCGGTTCCTCGAGCCGCGGATGATGTGGTAGAATGGAAACGAAATGCAGTGATTGATAGCGGCATACATTTGCAGCAGTTATTGTCCATTGAGCTGAAATATAACATTATTCACAGAATTTTAAAAAAAAGAATTGAAATCAACAGAGACAATTACAGTTTTCAGTGATATTAGCCAGATTCGTCATCCAGATTCGTTGATCACGAAGACTCATTTGTTGCAAGACACAGCGCGACCATTCTGGGTCATTCATTGTGCATGTAAGCGTATCCTGAATATGTTATACTAAGATGCGCTTCTTAAAATCTGAAAATTTGAGCAAAGTTTCTTATAAAAATCACATTAAACATCGCTAAATGCAAATGAAAATAATCAAAATTGCACTACTGCAAAAGTATATCCGTTCCTTCCGAGAGGCCCATCAATTGGAAAGATGAGGTCGTCTCCATTGAACGACGGCATTAGTAATCTGTAATTATTCAATTAGCAATATTATTGAATCAGCATAATCTAGAAATTAATAATTCTCATGTGAAAAATATTTAAATTTTAATGATGAAAACTAGGTGAGAGAGGCAAACTTTTCATGAAATACAGTTGCTTCACATTGACACGTAGTTTATTATGTATTTTAGAGTGTCTTAAACTTTTGTCCATCTATGAAATTTTGAGCATAGTAGGTTAATGGAATCGAGTAGATAGCTGACGGTATATGTTTATTATGACATTTATTTATTGCCTGAATTTTTTTCTTAAGCGATTGTCTTTTGTCCTGATTTTATTTACATGGTCCTAAGTGAGAAAAACCTGGCTTCTTGTTGTTTTTTGATACTTTCCAAGTTCAAAAGCTTTCAAGTTGACAACATAAATCAATATTTGAAGGCAATAAATGTGATACTTCTGTTCGACGGTACGATCAAGCATTGGATCCTGTTCAACAATAATGTGCATTTGTGATCGCGCTACCATACAACCACCGTATTCGCGCGCGCGCGTCGCCATGATACGATTTACTTCTACATATTTATCACTGCCAAATCCTGAAATTCTCATGTTTGCTTATACAATAAATTACTTTGACGATCGTTTACTTTGGGAGAGTTTACAATTCCAGTTCTTTTTAAACTACCTGTTGCTTCATTCAACAAGTCTGAGTTTTTATGATAATTTTTAAAGTATGAGAACATATGCTTTTACGGAATGTGTCAAAATTGCTTTTACAAAGATTTGAAACTCTGAAAAAAAAGTTTTATTTTCTATCTTCTGTTTATGTAAATAAAAAAGATTTACATCAATAGAAACCAATGAATTTAGAGTATGTACAGCTTGGTAAAAATGAATGGAAGATAACCTGGAGTAAATTCAACTAGATTCATACGATAAAGAGCCATAAGCTCATCCCAGCGGCTTGTTTTGTCTCGATAGCTTTTAAAGCAAAATGGTAAAAGTGCTTGCGCTTGATGACCACGTGATATGAAATACCACAAGGTAATTGTTATCCCACGTGCGTTTAATCTTTTCATAGCATTTGGGCCTTTAGAATAGCTAAATAAATCATTTTTTTGGTTATTCTTGAATTATTAAGAAAAGGTGTATAAAGATCCTCAAAGGAAATGTTTTGAAGTGGAAGATTCATGGTACTGTCATTTTCTATGATTTCCATAGCTGACTGCTAGGTTCTAAGGAATTTTTTGAACTGCTTAGTAAAGAAAGTACTAATTTTGAATAAATGAAACTGTATTGATTTAAATTTGGTTGTGCATGTCATGCAAATTTGAATTTGAAGATATTCGCATACGCGAAGCCAACTTCAACGCCATTGATAAAGATGGGACGGAGGAGACGGTTTTGACTGCGTTCTGTTATCTCGTCTGATGTATTGGTACAGATTACTGATAAAGGCAGGCGTTCACTCTGAAGATTTGGATGGATGAATTGCACCATAACATCTTTCATAGAGTGGAACTTTTCTCCATTCATGAAAACCTTTGTATTTGCAAAGAAGAGATTTACAAAAAGGTTTTCTGGAAATAAACATTTCACACGAAATTTTAAACCGCATTAAAGGAGAGGAAAACAATCTTTATTAAAAATATACGCTCATTTTACATTGCATCTTAGATACATATTAAATTCATTATAGTAATAATGATAAATTCAATTACGACCATTAGCTATGAAAATTTCTGCTTGTGGTTAATCACTGCGATGCCATCTCTTATTTTAACTGTAAGCGCTAATTATTGTAGAAAAACAATCGAAATTCTATATATCCTAAAGCGCATCATATTTTACACAGTTTTCAATCTACATCACGGAGTTCTTCAAAAATATTAAGATTTTAAAATTTTCAAATTGATTTTTAAAGATTTTTAAAATTCCGTTTTTTTAAGGTAGAGGATTTAGTAATGCAATACATCGAGAATCGATATGCGAATATTACAGCAGAAAAAATGCAGCTCGTAACATTTAAAAGCAGAAATTTCGAAATATTTCATATTTTAATTAATCGCTTAAATATCTGATCATTTAGCGCAAAATGTTTTGACTATATAACTGCTAGCTTGACACAATTGAGCATTGTATCTCAAAGAGACTCACAACGATATTACTGTAGTTAATTCTTTATTTGCAAAAATTTCTAAGCAAATGCCGTTAACATAACGGTGTTGTTAAGATTTCCACAACTAAATAAAAAATGTCATTCACAATTGAATAGGATAGAATTGTCAGCAAAAGGATGAAAAGCTACAACGTTAGTCATATTTATTAATTAGAATTATCATTTTGAAAGTCGATATTAAATTAAAAGATGTAAATGGTGAAAAAGAAAAATAAAATAACCTTTGGAACATGTAATCGATCAACAGAACGCATAATGAAAGGACTGTAAATTGGTGATAAAAAGAAAATGATTTCTGAATTGAATGAACCGATGAAGTCACCGCTGTAACCAATGCTAATCAAATACATGCCTCATTTTAGAAATTATCTTAAAATTTAAGGTTAAATTTTTTCATTTTGCATAAAATTTTTTTTCAAAAATATGCATTCTTTAATTTGCATAATGAACGTTAAGTGCTACGCTTGGTATGAAAACGCGCATAAATTATGTTTGCATATTAAATTGATCTGTGAATATTGAGCAAGTCATAACTTTTGTTTTCAAATTATGCTCTGAACAGGTCACACAACTGCTACACTGTGAACTTCATAAAAATGAAATTTATTGAAAGAAAAGATGAGCTCTTTTAGCTTGTTTATTGAATATAATTTTCAGGTGAAGTGTCAAGTTCAGAAATTATTTCTAAACTCATAAACAGCAATGTAGAAAAAAAAAAAAAATCCATAAAATTCCTCGTTGTCTCATTAATTATTGCGCCTGTATTTTTTATGAATGTTCAATTAACAATATGAATTTACAACTAAGCGACGAACGCAAATAATTATGCTAAAAATTCGAACTGATGAGTGATGTGCAAGTTGCTTTTTCAACAAACGACAAATAACATAGATGGAACTTAAGATTTTGGATTAACATGCTTAGTGAACGAATCACCGTGTATTCGTTGGAAGTCAACAAGTGTTTCATCGTTTTCATTATTATTGCTCAAAGATATTCTTTTACTATAATTTTGATAATAAACGTTATTCGTTCATGAGAAACTATTCATGAAAGTAGTCTTATTATATTTATTATTACATTTAAAAAATTATATTCATGAAGAAATAATTCCTCTTCTGTTTTTATTTCCAACAAATATTATTTCCACAATTATTTCGTTACATTTCTTTTCTCTCTTATCCTTCCCAAAAAAAAATAATCTTTATTATTTATTATTATAATTATTTGTCTCAAAGTCATCCTTCTACTATGATAGTGATGATAACCCTTTTACGAACTACCCATTCACTTTTTTTCTTTTTTTGAATGTAAAATAATGAATATATGAAATTTTTTATCATCACTATCATAATAGAAGGATGACTTTGAGACAAATAATTATAATAATAAACAATAAAGATTTTTTTTTTCTTTTGTCTAGCACAATTTTATTCGTTCATTACTTACTGACTCCTTATGATTCACAATAAATACGGAAATTTTATCAAACCGATATTTACTTCAATTTTACTATAACAATCACTTTCTAAACCTAAATATTTCACTCTTTTTCTTGTCATCTTTTCATGAAAGCGCAAATAAATGTTTGATGATTGGATTGCTTCCTTACATTAGCACTTTAGCGTTTTTCATAAAGTTATTTGATTATTTACAAATGGTACTGTTCCACTTTTCTTTTCTTTCATTTGTTCTACGAACAGAAGTCTATCGAAAATTTAGCACGAAGAGTAAAAATCAACGTTACACTACCACTGAATGATAACAGTACTACGCAAACAGTATACGAGATCACTTTTAGTTCATATTAAACAAGTAACAGTTTCAACGTTTTCGGCTTCTTTTTGTGATTTTCCAATTCAGTTTTCATTTTTTCTGCCACAGGATTGCCAATTAACATTAGTTGCGTTAAATTTGGTAATGATGTGTACAGACGGTCAACGTCTATTTCTGGAAATAAGTATAACATTTTCTTCTTCGTAACATTCAGAGAACTACTAATTCTTTGATATTTAAATGTGAAACGTGAAGTTATTATCTCAATACAATGGATAAAAATTGAAGGAAGTTACCGGTGATGTTGTTGCCGCTAAGATCAAGGTATGTAAGTTGTTTCATATTGAAAATACCAACAGGAAACGTCGTTAATTTATTATTTGATAAATTCATTCCTTGCATTTCGGTCCATTCACCAACTTCTACAGGAAACTCATCGATCGCGTTACCCTCCACATTGAATACTACAACTTATTATTCGCCACTGTCAATCCAGATTGTTTAATTATTTTCTTGAAATGATTTCATCAATAAGCCAATAGGCAGCTGTAATGCGAATATGATCAAAACATCAGATTTATTTTCGCAAGAACCTTTCTGCACAGATATTTGTGCATGATTACTTGCACATGAAGCAAATTAAGCGAAGTTCACGTAACACGCAACAATAAGACAATGAATAAATCTGTCCAACAATGTTTTTATAGCAAAAGTGAACAAAATGAAATGAAAAGCAATAGACTTATATTTTTCATTAAGGAATAATTTTGCAATAGCTTAAAAGAGAGGTCAGAAATTAACAAAAAGGAAGAAACTTACAAGTCATATTGCTGAATCGTTCGACCATTTTCTTAGGAAATTTGGTAAGAGAGTTGTTCCTCAGATTGCATTTATTGATTTCATACCCTTTCAGTACAAGATATATTGCATCGGCGATATACATGACACCGCAATCTGAGAGATCTAAAAATGTATTCTTAATTGCTTTGAAGAAATAATCATTGTTATGAGACAAATTCTGCGCCCTTACCTGGTCCTAGAAATTCATATCAGCTTTATCTAAGGAAAAAACACTGATTTAAGGAGTGGGCCCTTATCTCTTGTCCTTGTTGGGCTCACCAAGATAGCCGGACGCTTTCGCTTCTTCACATCTGTGCATCACACGTATTACAGCTTTTCCAGCAGCAAGAGTCATCCTTCCTAAAGTTCCATTAATATCGTTCACACGAAGAAATCACTAAATTGAAATTAGTATGAAACATCAAATTTTCCACGAATTTATTATCAAAATTTAATCAAATTTTTGCGAAATTGAAAAAAAAAAAGAAAACCATCACATTTTAATTACTTACATTAATTTAGAGAATTTAAAAAAAAAAAAAAAAAAAAATAGATGAAGAAAATTTGGATGCGATATTATTTACTTACTGAAATATGACACTGAAATGTGTAGCAAGCCTAACTAAAAAAGAAAATGAATTCCTCTCGATTAGTGTCAATGTTTATAAAATTGGTATGTAATAATATTGATATTTTCCCACTTGCAGCGGTAACGAAACAATCACTTTAACAAACACTACGAGTGTTTTTACGTTTTCTGCACAAACAGACACGACGTTCCATTTAAGAGGGGAATTTTATATTTAACACTTGTGAAATTTGTTCAATCAATGCGATGGGAAATGGATCGATGGCATGGGAACGTGTGCGGTTGATTATTGAAGAATGCAAACATTAAGAGGTGAACGAGGTGAGAGTTGGGATGTCAGCTGAGGTGAAATGAAATCAAGCGGCACAGTAAAGAGCAATGGAGAAATCAACTAAGAAGTGGATAGGAGGATAGAGAGTGATTGCAAGGGTTCAAATGCTTCTTCAAACAGCTGTTGTGCTACTGATTTACTCAGTCATTTACGCTGTTCGGTTAATCCCAGCTCTTGGATGTAGGATTTCTGCGCTGTCTTTACTTGCTGTCATTTTTGCCCCACAAAGTAAGCTGTTCATCTTGCTATTGTCAAGAAAAGTTCCTTTCACCGAGAATTTTTGCGCTCTTTACAGCTATCATCATTCTTTCTTTTTGATTCAGATGTTGTCGAACATAGTGTACAGCGTTAATACAGAAGTAGATCAGTACTTCGCATCAGTTTGTCTTTATTTCAATTGAGTCCTTGAAAGTGCTTCGATATAAGTTTTTGACGGCTTTTTTTCACTTTTCTAGAAGCGTTTGTATGTCTGTCCATGCAATATCTGCACATCCTCACATTCACATCTCAATTTATTTTTAATGTTTTATTTTTTTTTTTACCAACGACTTAAAAAGTTAGAAGGATTAGGATGTGGCATGTTTACTAATTGGTTGCGGTTTTTTGCAGCTGATGCATACTGCTTCATTCATCTTGTCACAGTTCACTGTTTCCCTTGACATTGACACTGAGAGCATTTAATAAATGAAGTGTAGTGTGGAGATTAAAAGTGAGTCATGAAACAATTAAAATTGGAATCAGGTAATATTCTTTAGGTTTCAAATTCTTCTTTGGATGTATTGCTATTGCTATTGCCATTTCAGTGTCCGTTTCCTTAGCCTAATCTTCTTCGTACGACTCCAGAACTAATTCGTACGGTTCTTCATTCTTACCTATAATAACTTAATGATTGCTTTCTCTTAAAAAAATACCTTCTCTTCTCTCAACGATTAAGCAAAAACCATTTTTATCATAAAAATAAACAAAAGCTGTTGTTTACCTGATTTATTGAGCAACTGGAAACGCACATATAACCGTTCGCTGTAGAATATCTCAGCACAGTAAACAACGACATTCGTCACAGAAAATATCTAGGTCATATCAAAATTAGTTAAAATTTGTTCATCTGTCTAACTAAAGACAAAAACTATTTGTGATAAGATTATAATAATTTGTAGTAATAATAATGATGAAAATTAATACTAAAAAAATCTGTAGTAACAATATTAATATTAATAATGATAATGATAATAACGCATCTAATACTTTATTTCAGAATTGAGGAATTTATTTACTTCATTAAGAAATTGACTGGCTCCTATGATGGGCAGAGCAATCTTACTGTCAACATAGCTCTTCCGTGAGAGAATTAGTTTAATCGAGAATTCAAACATGAATGTCAAGAAAATTGCAAGAAGAAAATCAATTATGTCTTCGGTTCTGAAGTATGCATTCAGATCAGCACTCACTCAGCTGTGCATGTGCAGGTAGAATTCGTTCCGAAAATTCTCTATATTGGGAAAACTATGTTACAATACTTCGAAAAGAAATAGTGAGTGTTAGAAAGATAATTTGACCTAACAATATATTGTTTTGGGAAAGCTCAAAGAAAAATTGCTAAAGAAAGTGCGGAAATAATACTGTTAATAAGGAAAGTAGTAGGAACAAATGACGGTTATGCACTGGAAAACAATATGAGGTTAATGTTAAAGAAAGGCAAAAATGATTAGGAATTATAAAAAAAGGAAATCAAATTACCAACTGATGCAGGAGAAAAACAAAAGAATAACAAAAGAAAGTTATGCGTTAGAGAATTAAGCATTGATTCGAATCAAGGAACATGAAAAACTAGAGCCGGAAAACTTCAGTGAGAACAAAAACTATAGAAATTAAATATACACAAAAGCGATTCAGTGGAGCTAATAGATCTAAAATGGTGTCTCAAAGAATATTGAAACGTATAAAATGTGAATTAAATGTTACAACTAAATTTAATAAATCGGATGTCACAACGTTGGAAACAGCCCAACTAATATGTTGGATTGTACTGCTCTAATCGTTACAAAAGAGTTGAGTGCAAAATTGTACGAAAAAAAGAACCGAACTGATTCCTCCCATTGCTCACAGTTACTAAAAGGTTCGAAGGACAGAATAATCCAACACATTAGTTGCAGAAAAATATAAAAATCAAATGGAAACAAACTTCCAAATAACTACGAAAAACAATAAAGTTGTAGATAAAAAAAGACACTTAGGGAGTATGGACAGGAAACAATTGTGAGATACAAATGATCAGCAAAGATAAAATATGATGTTCTTTCCGTTTACGATTTATAAAATTTTGATTGATGAATGTGTCATACGCCGTCATACAAGAAATTCTGGTAGTACAAGCGAACTGAACATAAAGTGCGCATGAAAAGAAAATAGTGAAGAAAAAAGAAACTCAAAATAAGGCTGGAAATAAAATCGACCATTTGTCCTGCAAAGATGATTTGCAATAAAACAAAATGAAAACAGAAATTCAATCGCTGCATTTTTAAGCAGTGATCCACTGAATTGAAATCAAAAAAATGTGCAACACCGTTAAAAGAGGCATAATAATTCAGCATGATAGGTTAGCAGTGTTAGAAGCAAACATGATTAAATCAATGCGTTATTTTGCAGTAAATATTTTAGGTTCATCAAAAAGCAATATATGAAAAAAACATCTCGAATCTAAATGAAGACGGTACTTTCATGCAATAATACATAGTAATTTCCTTTAAATACTAAGCCAAAATTACGGATTAGACTCAAATAGAGAGATAGACAAATTGGATCGAGGAAAGTAGAGTAAAAGTTATAAATAATATATTAGTAGTTATAGCTATCGGTGAAACGGATACATTAAAAGTGCAGCAAATTGCCGAAAAGAAGAGACGCTGCAAAATAATTATATTAGTAATAGAATAAAAAAATTCACGTTGACAAAGAAATCAACGTAAACATAGAACCAAAAAATAAACGTGTCGAAGTATAAACAAGGTGAAGGATTCTCAGAACGAAAGTTTGTTTTGGGAGTTGTGAATGCAATTTGATGTGGGCATACCAGGCAACAGCAGCTGAATTAAAGAAAAATGTTGAAAAAATATTTGGAATGGAAGACTGTAACTGTAGAAATGGTGTTATGAGTGCTTAATGAGATATCGAAGAAACTCAGAAAGCATCTATAGAAAGATAAGCGAAATAAAACAGCTGTAAAAGATATTTTTATCTATGACTCGCAAACGTGCTGGAAAGACATTAATGACGCTTAGATTCTAGACTAGGATGTGCGTAGAGAAGACCGAAACCCCATCTAGAATATTAATGAGATTGTAACCGACATATTAATTAGCAATAATAGGGATGATTACCAGAGCTGCGTAGGACTGCTTTGGAATTTCAGCTTTGAAGTCCACGTATCGCCAGGCTTGCTCCCAAGTGCAAAGCAAATACATGGTTGAAGTACTTGCAGTGCACCACAATAGGACATGAATAATGCAACGTGCGAAATCTGCTTCCTACGTCAATAAAACATTTTGATTTGCATGTTTTTTTTTCTTTCTGATTTTCATTCGATCTCCAAAGGAACTAATTCGGTCATATAATTACAAATAATTTGGTTTTGGAATTAAAATTCCATAAAGAGGAAGGTCAATACTTCAGACAACGGGAGAACGCGAAGGCTGAACGATATCATTGTGTAAATCAGATACATGAGATCGAGTGCAACAATAACAATTGGAAAAATCATTCCAGATACCGCTTGGCATGGTGACTCGTTGTCTGGATTCAGCCACACAAAGCAACTTGAATCCCAAAAGTCAATCTGAGATGTATTGGTTTAGTTCTCAAAAATGCTTCTTGATTATTCAAGAATCCATATTCAACAATCAAACATTATTGAAATTCCCTTTTCCATCAGAATCAATACTTTGTCAGTGTTGTCTGAACACAGTGATAATCCAAAATAAACAATAAACTAGTCAAGAAACAAATAAATGAGCAAAATTTCTTAATATTCCCAATCTTTTTTTGGAATTGAAAAAAGGAAATAGCAATTTACTGAGATGCAGCTGTAGCTTTCAAGAATTTCGCTGAAGGCAATCATTTCGTTGTAATCAATAATAGTACTATTACTTCTGCTGTTATTCGATACTTCTGCCGTTTCTAGTAAAACAATTTTTTTTGGAAATTGTTCACAGTGATAATCCCTACAGGTAAACTGAGATCACGAAAGTGCATCAGGAATTTCACTATTTTCATGAGTAAACGATGAAGTCGACGAATATCACTTCGACTGTAAAGTGGCATCAATAATGATTCCAAAAAAAAAAAAAAAACCTGTGTTAGTTGTTGCAACGAAAGGTTCAAAAAATTTAATACTAACAACTCTGGAATAGTACGATTTCAGATATGGATATGGTACAAATGAACTTACTGTTTTCCAGATATTCGTTGAAGACCGATATTTCATCGCGATGTCGACGACTAAAATTTCTTTCATTCGGCAGTAGTGAGTCTTTAAGAAATAAATTCTGAACAAACTGCATACACGAGCTGTTCCGATGAGATAGCGCCTAAATGATTCAAACGTAGCAGAGCAGTTTATTTCAAATGCCAAATCGAATTTCTTCCGACAAGCAAATTTCTCGGAATAACCGAATCAAATTTTTAAACCTTCCAAACGCAGCCAAAACCGGCAAAAATTCATATTCTTTGGCCAGCTAAATGCCTCAGCAAAGGTTCTCAATTTCCGTTGTAACGTAAAATGGGAAGAAATCCCGATCCCTCGAGAAGGTTATTTGACAAATTTTTTTAACGAAAGCATATATTGTTACAGAAATTAAAATCATAGATTATCTATTTTGAAACGCAAACTGGAATCATTGGTTGAAATTCGCATGCTTCTAAAATGTTATGCTTTTGACAGTGTTTGGAAAGCCTGCAAAAACTATCCCAAATACGTGACTGTGAATTATGCAACGGAATGGCAGTATTACATAAGCTAACAACAACTCGTAATGTTTACCACTAAAATATCTGGCTAAAATACTTTTGAAGTTCTATTTATAGTCAAAAATCTTCAGTAAAATCATGAGATCTTGTATCTTGACTAAAAAGTTCCTTGCCTCGTTTTCTAACATAATATTTTATGACAGTAATATGTATTATTGAACATTTTACACAGCATTCTATCTAATATCACCATTTGTTCTTTACTCTGCTATCATAATGATTTGTGTCTCATCATTGCTACTTTTCAGCTTAACTTAAACTTCGTCTTGACAGCTTAAAATTTCCGAACTTTTTTTTGGAGTGAATGTAACATTTTTTCAGTGTTGTAATATTACTTTACTTGAAGTGCACTAAAACATTTGTTTTAGAGTGAAAGCATGCGATACCGAGCAAAAGTATGCGATAATAGGCAAAATATATGAGCGATAATAAGCAAGAATATACGATACCCGATCTAAAGAAGTTTTACCACACAGACGAAACGATCCCAGAAAAAGGGCAATAATTACGAAAGAAATGATCATCTGCATCGTCTTCACTACAAAGAATAAGCGCATGCTGGATCTCTATCCTGAAATTTACCAAGAAATTAATAATTTGCATTGAAAACATTAGATTTTTAATGGAATACTTCAGGAGAACTGTTGATCCACAGACACCAGATCGAAACTGACCGTTAAGCTCAATAATCGAAATGACTGTTTTCAGCAATAACTTGCTATATATTATGAATGTTTGTACATAAGGTAGTGTTTCAAATAAAAATGACGACAACAATAATTTGCATCCAGCATGCTGATTTATTCGTAAAATGCAAATTTCTTTGATCCTACTCATTCGGTTCAAATTAAATCTCTTCATCCGTTCCAAATCAGTGAAAATGGCTAGATTAGGGACGCTGTGAAGTTCAACAAATTATCATGTATCGAGATCGAGATTACTATTTGCCGAGATCCAAATGAAACATCCATGATTGAAGTTAAGAAGAAAAAAATTATGAAGACTGCTTCATTGACTTGTTTCGTCAATTATGTTAACATACTGTATGCTACTGATTAATCCTTTCAGTAATTTCAACTGATAAAAGTCAACTGGAACTGAAATTAAATATTGCATGACCTTAACATTCCAGGTTATATTAAGCTTCATAATTATATGCTTTCTGGCTTCTACTCTCACTCAACACGAGTTAGCATGTCGTTTTATTTTGCTGTTTTTGAAACGCTTATATCTGTGGTATCTTCCTAAAATATGTATTATTCATTCAAGCCTTAGCAAGTCTGCAACACAACATTCAATTCGCATTCATTTAGTTTTGCAACAGTACTAGGAAATGCACATTTCTATGCAGACTTTTTTGGTGGACAAATTTATTCATTATATAATGATGACATAGTGCTTCTTCCAGATCCAATTGAACTGCACAAGCAATTTGGATCAAGTGACAGTGAGTTAATCTGCAATCATGGAACACCGAATGTAGAACATGAAGCATCACTTATGAAAAAAGTTAGAACTAAGTTCAGTGCAACTTCTCAATGTGATTCAAATGGAACCTAAACAGTTACTACTTAGCAGCACGTCCTAACAAAACTCCATTTGGCATGACTCTGCAGTGATAGTACAGCATGATCCATTGAGAATAATTGCTAACAATGAAATAGTTCAAATAATGCCTCCTTTACATGAATATATAGCATTTAAAACAAAAATGTTGAATTTCGAAATCAATGTCCAGAAAGTATAGGAAACAAAATTAGCAATGAACACTATATATATGGCAGAAGACATATAACAGAACGGTTACAAAAAAAGCCCATAAGCAAACTGGAATAATTAAAGCTCAAATTTGTGAATTTATCTGCTGGATAACAAAAGAAACGTAACCTTAGAGTAATCGTTCCTATTCCAAAAACTATCTATTTCTGATTATACTGACATAGGAAACAAAAGTTTGAAAAATATCTTATTTTTCGGAAAGAAAACCTTTTATATACTAAAAAGTGGAATTTAAAAGCATCATATAAAGTGGAAAAAAAAAAAAAAATGTATTCACTACAGTGATGATATGAATGAACTCTTATGCCATAGAATGAGCACTGTGGTGAACACCGAATACCCGCACAATGAAATGTTGGAAGAATCAAAATGAATTTTTGTATCAGTTACATTATATCAAACCATACGCATAACAACAAAGAGTCAAATAATAAACTACATTTCCAATATTCGAAATCGCATTTTTTTGGGAAAAATAACTTTCCGCAGCTTCATCGTTTCAGTCGTTCCAAAACGTAGTGCAGTAGTATAGGTGATTCTAGTAGCTATTCTTCCGATCAGACATATAGAGCCAATAAGTAAATTTTGAGCCATAAAAATATGAGGTACTACAAAACGCTTTTTGAGGTAGATGAGTTTTTTTGGATGAAACACTTCCCATCTTTTTCTTAACTCAGAATTTCGCATCCCGCCCTCAACGAACTTTACTCAGCAAGGGTCTAGCATCTTATTCAGCAACTTTTTGAATCGCACAATAAAACTTTCCGTTCACTAAAAATCTAGAAGAACGCTCTTGGAATCAGCGCTCTTGTTATGTATTACATATATCTGCTACATCCTATCTTCTCGTGGTCTTCCTCGACAAATATGATGTCCAAAACTTTCTATGGTCCCACTACCGGTATTACTGTAGTGTTCACCTATACACTCCATTGTATTCAACATATCTTGGAACTTCTGCGGCAGTTTCTGATTGACCGCAAATTGATTCATATCTAATTCTTCACGTAATGACTCCTTGTACTGTTCCAAATATCTATAAAGAAAATTTCAACTAATAATTAAGAATTTGTCAAGTTCAACACTTTATTAGATTCTTTATAAAACCAAATTACGAAAAACTCATTTTAAAAAATGGATGATTTTCTACTTAGAAAATGCTACATTTAATCAAACAAGAACGTAATTAGAAAAAACCAGCTAAAACCATATGAAAAACTCGCTTGTAAAGCTCATTTAGTGCACTAAAAATATGAAATCGGTCTCGTGAGTGAGAACGTGACTCTTCAGCGAGAAGCGCATTCATATCTTGGTCGGTTATTGGAGGCATTTGCCTTATTTCCGCATAGTATCTGCAAGAAAACTGTTTAGTGGAACAAGTATGACAACGATTAAACGAGCACCAAAAACAATTCACCTATCAACCCAATCACGATACTGATATATATCTTTTGCAAATAATAATTTGCTGCTGGGCGAATCTTTTGTTAACTGATGTTCCTGTGTCGAACATGCGTCCATAAGAGTCTGAGCCACAACTGATAAACAACCTTCGAGCTGGAAAACATAACCATAAAAGTCTCTCTGCTATTGCAACGAATTTAGAACACTGAATCTAATCTCGTTTCCTGTATCACAAAAAAACTGAACCCACGATTCAACTGAAAGTAGATCCCATAAGAAATAACCTGAAATGATAAATAAACCTGCATAGATACCTTTGCGGGTTTCTGAATATCAAATATAAAGTGTGGATTCTTTATCAAATTGACCCAAAATCTCAGGGATAGGGAATTGCTTTTCCAAGCATGAACAACTTCATTCTCGTCAATACCATGCTCTCTAGCCTGAAACAAGTTGCAACATGAAGAATCGAAATAAGTTATCAGTCTCCAACAGAATCAACAAATGTTATTCACCTGGTCATCCATGAAATCAAACATATATTTCACGCAAGGAATAGCTGAATTCGGAACTGCAGTGGAAAATATAACTTCCAATAAGTTTTGGATAAATTTTTGAAGTGTGCCCTTCATTGTAAGCAATCTAAAATTTTCAAAGAGTTTTCTGACTATAAATAGGAACACAGCAATCAAATAGTCCACAGCTTCGCTCGCATATTTCATCCGTCTTTGAACGAAGTATCTGATGAATGTAAAGAATTCAAGCTAAAACTTGCCTAGTCAAATATATTTCAGTGACCAATTTATCTTGCTGATCAGGTAAGCCATGTTCGGAAGGGCGCACAAGATGGTACAACTTGTAATTGGAATCCATGTCTATAATAATTGTGCGAACGTGCATTTTCAGCAATAACAGAACTGACAGTGCGAACTTATCTTGAAATATACGAGAAAACTAAATACTACGGGAAAAAACGATGAAATAGTTGCAATTATTTAACAATCCAAAAATATTCCATCCTTTAAAAAAAAAAGTGGACACTAACTTGACAGCAAACCTCTACACTGAGAACCTGAGTTTGTTCCGAACGATCTAGTGAGTGTGGGACTTTGCTTTGGTAACGAAAATGTTGAGCGCTCACTTAAAATTGACAGATTGTAAAGAGATGCTTGCCGTGGAAGTAGCGCTAATGTGGCATTTTCAGGAACCTGGAATCAAAACTAAAACAACTAGGGAAAGAAAAGCAAAAAAGAAAAAGTCAATACCCGATTAGTCTGAGCATACTCGTTGCAAATGATGAGCTTATGCGTAATTAATGCTCATATCTTTCTTAATAATGAATAATATCTTGAGTAAATATTATGTCATCTTGTTTTAGCCTCAAAGCTTCCAAAACCTAACCTAAACTACGGGAAAAAATTGGTAAAGGAGATTTTTATATTTCAAACTGTCTACTCAAAATTTCCAACATCTCTGAAATAGTTATGATGGGAAAGTTGCAGATGATGACTAAAATTACGTTAAAAAAAACTCATTTAGCTTTAATTAAACATTAAAAGAACAAAGAAAATGTGAAAACTAAGACAAATTACATTATAATGAGCAAGAGTATTGATCCTTTTCCAACCACCAGGTTCGATCTTTGAGGTACTGTCAATATCTTGAAGAATTATTCTAGGGCATGCTGATCGTAATTCCAAGTCAAGATCATTCACAGAAGGACGATCAGAAAACGCCGTTGTGCGATACTTTGCATCCAGACATTTTTCTTTTACCTGAAAATACTTTCTTTTACAGATGAAATAATTTGAGCTATGCTTTCAGCATCAAAAAAAAGAGACAAAATTAGGCATTACGACAGCATAAATATTTGAAAATGAGAATCATTCATCAATTACAAAGCTGAACTTGCAATCACAAATTTTCAAAGGCTACAAAATTGCAGTTCCATTATATCGATTTTAATTACACCCATTACTATGATATGAAGGTAAAAAGATGTACTTTAATCCTGGGAACTGTAATTAGAAAAATGATTACCAAATGAAACATCGGAACACAGTTAAGTCTGTTCATGAAAGAACTCATACCTGTGTTATTGAATCACAGTCAAGCACTCTGACCGGATAATCCATTGAACCGGATGAATGATGATCAGCAGCAATAAAGACAGTTAATTTCCGAAAATCAAAAGATGCTCGCAAAAGTTTCTCTTCCGACAAAGAATACCGCGCCTCAAGGGTCAGTGCATCCTGTGGACCTTTTTCCATCTGTTGCTTCATCGCCCAGTACAATTCATAGAGTTTCCCACCAGCACATTCCTGAAAACAAAATACGGAATTGAAAAAAAAACTAGTTGGAAAAGAAATTGAAAAAAAAAAACTTCTTAAAACTCGTTCTCAATCTACTTTTTTTCTTTCATACTCGCTATTTAAAATAAAATTTTCCTGCTTGCTGTTTAAAATAAGAAGCCTGCAAGTTATTGTAACTGAACGTAGAACTACGATGAAAAAAGGACTGCCTTAACTCAGCAAACATATAAACAAAAGCACCACAACATACTTACCGTAAGGTATCTGTACATTAGAATGGTGTACCAAGCAGCCAACATACGTTCCGCAACACTTTCTGAACGGCGAAAAAGAATCTTGGGTTGTAATCTTTTCTCGATTGTCCGATCAATGAGTTCCTTTAGCAACTGCTTCAAAATTTCGGTGCAATATTCCATTTTCTCCTGTAAAGAGAGATACAAGAAAAGAAATTCCTATCTTATGTTGTCTCTGATTAAAACTTAAAAACGATTACTGCCTTTAATAGCTTAAAATTACCATCAACACAACCATTAGGAGTGATCCGACAGATACGCGATCTTTGCCTAGAAAATACTTATTATTTTCCATTGCGCGTACAAATGAAAGTAAAAAGTGTTTGTTCATTAAAAGTTTGTTGAATGCTCGAAGGCCCATTTCGATGGAATGTGCGCGCTGACTGTCAACTTCCAGATCACGCAAGACCGGATGATTATGATAGTTATTCGGAAAGAGCACCTGAAATGCTCTCACTGAAGCTCTATGCGAAAATCGTTATGGCATACAAAAAACAAACATAAAGTTGTATTATTTCTGTCCAATTATATTTTTTCCAAGTAGGAAAAAGCCTAACCCTCGCTGTATATTCCTTATAAGTGAGAAACGGTATAAAGGGTGTTCCGAGTGGCAAAACAGCAGCCATTGCATTCATCGATGTCTGCAGTTCAGCAAATGCTTCTTTACACTCAGTTGCTACTTTCATTTCAATTTGATCGATTTGGTTCTTCAAATGCCTCATTTCACGCATATGAGAAGTACTTTTACGCCTGAAATAATCATGAATTAGGAATTCTAAGAACAATGAATATAATCTTGGTCCAGTACTTCTGCTGTTCTTCACAAATTTAGTAACACCATAGAAAATTTACCTGTAAAAAATCAAAAGCAAAACGAAGGCACCAATAATGCAAATAGTTGGTATCAGTATAGCCCCCATAACATGTGGCGATAATCCGGTTCCTTTCGCGCTGTACGATAGACGACCCACTCGATAACTAAAATCCATAATAAAAACATTTTTCATACGAAATGATTATGAGAATCACTGAGAAAAAGTAGACAAAAGATTACGAACTGCTCATACCTTACGCCACCTATTTTCACGAGAACATCCGGATCCGTATCGTAGGAAAACTTCTGCGTATTAGGACTTTCCGGCGGTGGTTGACATGTGAGAGCACGATTTGCCAAAGCAGTCAAATTGCACGGCTCACCGCCTACAGTTACCAATACATCCCGCTCTCTTGCAGCTACATCCAAATATTTGCCATTTATTGTCAGATAATCACCTGATCGATAAAACCTCACATCACTAAATTTTTCGACCACGGGATCCGGAAAAATAGCCAAGTGACGCTTTCGGAAACCATTTAACTGCGAAATATCCCTAAGACATAGAATAATAGTATAAAAACTTCCGGAAAGAACAACCTTGACAAACAAGTAATGTACATAACAAACTATTTACAAAAAAATTTCACTTTTTGCTTATCTATCAAACAAATAGATTTTGGAACTAATATTAGAAGATAGCAAGCCATATTTGTGAACATAAAACGTTAATCATGACTTCTCTAGCAACATTTAAGAGAAAAATAAAACCGTCAATTACCATTTAGGTAGCAACTATCAAATTTAATATGAAATATTATTTATATGTTTCCGAGTAACGCTAAAGCCAATTTCTTCTAGTCAACTGAAATTCTCTGAATTGACAGAACAGAACAGCTTATTGAACCATCTACTATATTTCGCAAAGAATATTCAGTGCAAAGCTGTTGAAGCAGCGTCAGAGAGTTATTGTTTTGAGAACAGATGTTACATTTAAATGAAATAGTGATACGCTTACTCTGTAAGAACTCCATCAAGTTCGAAGCCATAATTTAACAGCAGCGGTTCATCAGCTGTAGGATGTTTCCGCCTAAATATATTGGCTTATTTTACATAAAGAGATATAAAACATCTGCAACATGAATTTCACTTAATTATTTAATTATTTCACTTAATTTCACTTAATTATTTTAGGACTGTTATCAAATCGAATTATTAGTTAAAAACTGATAAGTACGTAAAGTAAAGCAACTTTGCGAATGATACTTCATGAACCTGTTATGAGGTATTTCTAGGCTAGGTGTTCTGCAAAAAATTAAGTCGTCTCGTACGACATTGCATTCTGGTCCTTTCATAATTTTCTTTCCATCTCTTACAACCATATGCGGTCGTTGCAGCAATTTGAACCCAGTTCCCATCACATCAACTATTATTCCTCCTGATTCGATGCTCCTTTCAGGTATGACTTGTGCAAAAGTAGGATTTTCCCGGAAATTTTATCGATTATTTCAGTACATATTAGAAGATGATTGCCTTTAATTTGTTTTTTGTTAACAGTATACCTTGACAAACTCTACAAAAACTTGCAAAAAAAGAGTAAATTCTGCATGTGAAAGGAAAATACTTACTCATATCTGAACCGGATATTATCATAATCCCGAGAAAAACTATCAAAACTGATTTTCAGGTACCCATCGGTAAGTAAATCTGAAGGACCCGTCCTGCATTCAACCTTGTCGCTCGTACGATTCAGTACTATGCACCGAACACCATTCAGTAAAATATTCACCGATGTACCAGCGTCAAGATTTTCACCCCATATAGTTATATTAGTACCACCAAATCGAGGCCCTATAACATAGAAATACAATTACAAATTTAAATGCATCCTTTGATCCTTCACTTGCTCTAGTAGATTGAAAGCATAACATAACAACACCAGCCGACAAATAATAATCACGATACACAGACCTTTCAGAATTTGTCACAAACAAATACTGGAAAACAATCCAAAATCGGTCTATGCAGCGGTTTTATCTTTAACGCATGAATATATTATATAATAAAAATAACGTTAATAAGAAGACTTGTAGAATCTTGTTACTTATCATAATGTGAATAAGTAGTACTGTACCTTTTGTAGGTTCCATATTCTTCACAACGGGATCGACATAGGTGAAACTGTCATTCGAGATTGCGGTATACCTGTGTTCCTCACGTAATTTCACAACAACAGGATAACGTGCTGGTATCGGCGTTGGACTTTGCCGGGTGCGGCAAACAATACGTGAAGCGGTAACGTATGAAAGTTCATCAACATCACAGCGTACATTTGCTGCCGTCACAGCTTCCTCCACAGTTTTGTAGCTATGACCGAGATTTACACCATCAATAATCAACTATAATGTTTTGAACAAAAACAATTTTCCACCTATCGTTTATCAACATATATTTCATTACAGATAAAATAAATATATATCCTTATATATATAAAATCAATTTAAATCGCTGAACATACTAAACAGGACTTAAAATTTTAAACCTTGCGTTTAAAGAAATTTCAGGGAAATCACTTACCGTGGTACCACCAGCGAGGGGTCCCTTTTTAGGATTAAAATTGGTGATTACAGGATATGGGCAAAGTTGGGATCTAAAACAAGTTTTATTTGATAAAATGCATGACAAGTAAATCATTTCTTGAAATTAATTGTATGAGAATCACATATTATATGATTACATAACAACTGCTTTTATAGTGCTCTGCAAAATGCTAGTATACCTGTCTAGCCAATAATCCGTTTTTGATGTAACTGGGCAATTTTCTTCTCTTGTGCATTGTTTCTCAGCTGGACACCAGCCACAATCGTATTTCTCACCACTAAGCACCAGACATAATCCACAGTTCGATGCAAGTGATTCGCATTTATACATTACAATTCTTATACCTTGATTGTTGTCCAGAGTGAAACCCCCATGTCGTCCCTCTGAAGACCAGATCACAGAAAAATTTGCAACAGCGGTACCATTCCCGAATCCTGGCCCATAAAAATCAAATTTCATGTCATCACAGCTGAAAAACAAAGAGGACGCTAATAAAGAAAAAAAAAAGACTGCATAAGGCGAGAACAAATTTTCTTTTTTTGCAACAAGAAGACCATATAAATAACAAAATTCGTTAGCAGCTAAAAAATTCCAAACCCTGATCGGAATTATGAAACATATGCAATAAGTAAACAAATAAAGAGGCAAACTAACATTATAGTGCTGTCTTTTTTTTTCGCTAATCTTTCATGAAGACTATGTTCTATTTTGAACTGACATTTGAAGTCTGTCATAAATTTCCTGGCATTTTCCACTACTACCGATATCTGGCGATTTTTACCGGAGGCGACAAAAAAATCTCTTTCAGTCGCAACAATACGAGGACAGTGTGATGGTCCTTTGCGACTTGATGGTCCGTTCCTCTAAAAAATCGATGCTTACATAAAAATCCAAACATTCAAAAGATGGAAATTAACGGGGACCCCATATGAACCGCCCACTGCTGGGAAATCTAAACTGTAACTATTATGATATTCAAACTCATAAATTTGAGTAGAACCTCGACTCCATTGACAAGCTGCTGAGAACGACAGCGGTTTTCGGTAGCAGAGCCAGCAACACACTGATTTGATTCTATACACCAGTCGCAAGGAAATGGACTACTTACACACGCACTGCATAATTTAAAACGAGAACAGTCATAAAAAGTAAAATTCGTGTATGCCAGCGGTGGTCCTTCAATACTGTTAGAAATTGCTAGCCGCGCAATAAGACTATGTGCATCTAATGGAATTTCCGGTAAACCACTCGGAATCGGACATCTGAAATAGTCACTTTCTAAAAACATATAAGAGCAAATAGCCTAAAATAAGAATATTTGTCATCATATTACCACTAACCTGATGCGATTATCCAAATCATCATTCGGTTGTGCAAGTGTTGACAGTGATCCCAAAATGCCAAAGTCGAAAATACATGTTAATTGTCCCCCCAAATTCGGCAGATTTTCAAGCCCGATGTTCAAATACGATGCAGTAGTCCTTTGCACTTTGTCAGGCTCCACTTTACTTATACTAAAATAAGCTTCCAAGATAACATCAATGCTTCCTCTCAAAAATCTAATATATACTTCCGTTGCACGTTTAAAATCGAAAAGCATACACAGGACAACGCCCATTTCGATAGGTAAGCCAGTCATGCGCTGTAGATGGTATGGACTTTGTGCATTCACTTTCTGGAACACATGCATTATTCAAAACACACCAGCCACAGTATGGATCCCGTTGCGTCAGACAGCTGTGACAATCACCAGCTCCTCCACACTGGCGAACTTTGACTTTGACCACCTAAATTCGTAATGAAGTAAAGTGCCCAGAGGCTTATCGCACTAAATAATACAATTCAAAAATTTTTTAAGCATAAATCACCCTCAACCTTCTTTGGTGTCAGCGCATAAACATAATCGCCAGTGGCATCCAGCTCCAGATCTTGAAGTATTGGTTTACCATCGCCGATTTCTAACGAGCGATATATAAAAGCAGAACTACGATTTTCTATTACAGCCTAAAACATAAATTCAGGTAAAACAGATCTATCGACTGAAGGAAACGCAACTCCAGCCTAGTCATCCTGTTGTTGCTAGAAGAATAAGAACAACTAGGCAGTGCTGAATAATAAACAAGTAACATATTTATGGAAACTTGAAACAAATTGAGAAAGCACTGCAATACACTGGTTAGCAAAATCAAAATCAGAACTTCTGATACCCAGGTCAAGATTCAAAAATTAAAGACGTTTCAACGAATCTGATAAGCCACCATGATATCATTAAAAGCAAAACGCATTTTATCACTGTTGATAAAGCTTACTTTAAGAAGTCGCCCATCATGTGTCCCAATAAATGCCACAGTATATGCACGCGTTGTGTTCGTTGCAATAGAAGTAAACTGCGCATCATGTGTAATCAAAGCGGCAGTTCCCTCAACTGGGATTTCACCCCCAATATGGCTATTAACATCCTTGCCACACAATACCTCCTGTCCCAAATACCTAGTTTTGATGCATCGATCTGCTGATTTAAACCAAGGCAGATTCTGGAAATGAACGAAGGAAATATTTACATTCGTTAATTAATACCGGAGGGAATATTACGCTGGATAATACTTCGCTAACCCGTAGTCTCGAAAAAAAAACAAAAATGGTTTGTGGTATTAAAGAATCAAACTATTTACCTTATTAGTTTCCCCTCTGAAACACAATTCAATATTATTCAAGAAAAATTTTTCCACCATCGCCATTGAATATACACAAATCGCACTTTTTGCTGAGAGTATCGTTTCCTCCAGACCAGATCCTTTTACAAACACTCCATATAGAACATCATCCTCAACACTGTAAGAAGACAAAAAGGAATAATCTACTAAAATTTGCCGCAACATAAAAAAGATTAACCAAATTGCAATATTACTTTCTCCGCTGTTACATTCCGAACGAGTGTTATCTTTAAGAATTAAGGGGAACGAACCTTATACCCAGAGATAATGCCAAATCGTATCCTGGTTTCGATAAATATACATCCTGTACAAGATTGTAGAGTTCATTTCCGTGCGCACACTCAAGTGGCACTTCTGTATAGCTCCAGAAATGGGCATCACTAGTGCAAACTCTAACCATTTTGGAAATATAGGGCCAGGACCCTTGTGTTGTATCCCCTTTTGGTTGTCGCGTTACAAAGTAAGCAAATTTACCACTCTGGAATCCACCAACATATTCAATTCTGAAATATAATATATTGCTCATAATATTTAATCTGATAATAATGGACATCGAAAGTAAGAAAGACTCACTTATACGGTCCTCGAAACTTCCGCTCTAATTTGATTTCTGTACCTGTGCCGACTCCCTGCGCAGAAACATCAAAAAGACGGTTTGGATCAAGTGACAATGATGCAATTGCCGGAACATCATCACGAAATGGTCCACCATTTTGCACAAAGGTTGAAGCCACGTAAAGGACATCACCTAAAAATGTGTTAGCAACATATATATTTACTTTCCTATAAAGCTTTATCCGGAAACAATATTTTGCAAAACTGTTCATACTTTAGAACCAGCAGTTTCAAAATCTGTTGTGTTAAGGTAAAACATTAATGCGATAAAATTATCTACACAATAATTACTTTGTGTATCATCTTGACTGGTGAAAGTTCCAACAAATATCACAGTTGATGAATTTTGATCATTCGCAACAACATGCTGCTGAGATTCTCTGATTACATCTTTTTGATCAATATTATATAAATTACGCCATCGACACCGACCCTATAATTTGTTAAGAAACGAAGTACTAAATTTGATCGACGTGACATGTAAAAAAAAGAATTTTTTGATTCATAACAGCTGAAAATGTTTCCAAATTTGAGCTGATTGATTTTTTATTTTAATCACTATCTTAAAAGTAAAAACATCAGATGACAAGAATTAAAAAATATAAAACCTGGAAGAGGCTCGTACATTCGATTAATTTGGAACTTCTTTCATAAACAGCCAAACCCTTTGTGTAGGAATTTTCTGTTTTTCTGCGCACATTTGACGATAAGCAAGAAGCTTTATCTAAAAATAATTACTGCATATTTACATACTATTATCCTCAGTGTACATGAACCACTTTCCTTTATCGCAAATATCTATTCGTCATACACATGACTTGACCTTAATCCGCTTATTCATTTTTTCCACTTATCAAAGTCTTCCATCTTTCATTAAAGATGTGTTTGCTCCATTAACATAAAATTGATCGGTATTTTGATTATACCAACCCTTTTTTCCAAAATTTTTTTCAAAAAAAATTTCGAAAATAGTAGTTAATAAATTTTGGTTCTCAATCATTCGATCAAATTGCATTACAAATTAAGCATGAAAATATACTTGGACATTCAATAGAGTCTTCTTCAGGACCAGTTGTAGTGTGTACTTTAACACTAAGATCTGGATGGTTTAAATCGTAAAGATTGTTCACTCCTCCAACGTACAAACGACCTGTAGATGGATCGATAACCTAAAACTTCACATTCTCAAATGATTTTGAAAAGAATACTGTTTTGGAAGAAACTTTGTCGCTTTTTTTTGCTCAACTATTTACGTATGATAATGCTGTTCGTTAGTCCATTTCACCAAACCAATTTTTGCAGATGGCCGCATGTGAGATTTTATCCAGAATGAACAGGTACCATACAAAAATGAAACTGAATAAAGGAAAGTGTTGAACTGGATTTAAAAAATAGATTATAGAGGGACAAACCCAATTTAAACGGACAGATGACTGAAAACTTTCGCACTTGTTTAATTGTTCTATGTGTCATTCATAAAAGTCATATTCTTATTATCATTTAATTGAAGGCAATCAAATAAGTAGCAATTAATTCATATGATATGAAGCCACAAATTAACCTTTTTTCCTGATGCAGGAATCCCAATACATTTCTTTATTTGATATAGTCAAATTACTTTTTTTTTTTTGTATTTATCTAATAAACTATTTGTACTACTTAAATTAGTTCAAAAATTCTCTGGTGTTTTTTCCAGACTATGTGAAAACTCTCATTATACATATTAAGATGAGAAACAAAATTTATTTTATCATTTAACATGAATAAGCTACCAATTTAATCCACATAACTTTAATAATAACTTCAAAATTATTAGTAAATTCTACTGGAATCAATTCACATCTTTAAAGGATTTGCAGCTAAAACAACTAAAGCATAACTTTTTGCGAAGATTCTTGAATACAGTATGAAGACAAACCATTTTTTCCAGAGGAAGATTTTCGCTGTGAGTATTTGGACTGATGAACTCTGCAACAACGTCCTCTGAAGATGGACTGGAACTTGCAAAAGCGATTCTGTTGATTAATAGTTGGAAAATTAACGGTATGGCAAAGGGGCGAATCAGCTTGAGGAAGATCAGTATCAGATGAGGACGGTGCAAAATGTATTGCGATAACTGATGGCGCATCACATTTACTGTCACACTTCATTTCATAACAAAATCAAAGCAATTAGACAAGTAATTCCCGAATGTTGACCACTGTCCGATGCCTCGTATAAATCCTTTGGATTTCCGCTGAACAATTACTTCCACTCCCTTTGCTGATTGGTTATCTAAGAATAAAGAAGTTAAAAAAGAATAAAAAACATAATCTTCATTTATTAAATGTAAACAACGTTAATAATAATGGGACGGATACGAACAATAAGGTATTGTTGCCAATGTTTCAAAAGCATAACTAGAAAACTAAATCTGTGGAATGAGCTCTCTACCTTTTCCTATTGAATCAACATAAATTTGAAGAAATTATCCAAGAAATCTAGAATTTTTTAATCGATTATTAGACTTCTTTGTTATGAAATCAAATCCCTGCGGAATTAATAAAATATAAATTCTTCCTACTAGTTTAAACATCAATTTAACGTCAATTATAATCGTTTGAGCACTTTCCAACCAAAAAGTTGTTGCAGAACGAAAGCGATGCTGATGAATTTATTATGAAGTAAGACATACAGTAACTGCTGTACTACTGTCATTCACTTATTACAGGAAACATTGCAAGATGTATCACGCACGCACTCTTCTTGATGATATTAACATTATTTTAGTACACACGTTTAGAAAAGTTCATAGTTCAGTCTATTTATAAGCCAATCGATCTATTACCACTATCTGAACAAACTCTTGAAATGCTATGACTTTGATTTGAGATCTAAACAGAGCAGCACTGAGCGCTAATTTCCAATAAAAGAATGAAATAGTTTGAGTTCATGCATTTAAGTTAATATTTTGAAATTGCACTGAAAGGTAATATTTTTTCGTATTCACTTGCACTTAACAAATTAGCTATTACTAAAAAAAAAAAGTTATCCGAACATAGAAAAAGTCGATCAATGATTAAGCAAGCTATTGCCCAATGTTTGCCGAATAAATTAAATTAAGATTTATAAGCTTAGTTATTGAGCAAAATTAAGAGGGATAATTTAACAAATATAACGTTTCTAAAGTCGGTTCAACGTGTGGCATCATCATTGCTAGTTTTTAGTAATTCCGAAAGTTATAATGTATTTATGTTACAAACGTCTAAAATTGAAAAAAAGTTCATTGCTATGGCAGTATGGTAATAGTTACATTGCTAATATATTTTTAACAGCTAAAAAAATATTCTGAATTCCATACACATATACTGCATTTCACAAAAAAAAAAAAAACTTCATCGTTATTATAATTAGTTTTTTGTACCTTTGCTGCAATTGGTTTCCTATCCTCTGAATATGCTGAATTTGGAGCAACGAGAAATTCTTTGTTTATAAAAGAGTAAATTTCCAGAAATGCATATAACCATTTGAAAAAAGAAGCATAATTGGAATAATTATGAAAAGATGAAATGCTGCGAAGAGAGGAAATATTGAAAAACATGGTTTATAGAAGTAGACTGGGAAAGAAATGACATCTAATAACCAAATTAAAGTGATACCAAACAACTTTTATTAGCTTCTGATGTTAGTCTCAACAAATATTCTTGAGCTACAATTAAGGAACACAAGAACTGTTAATAATATAAAACGAGCAAACTGAACAATATCTGATACAAGTTGTTAAAGAAGAACATGCAAAACCAGCAGCTATGCGTCCATCATGAAAGTACACCCAATTCGCTCTATGTTTTACTACGTTCAGTTAAAATTTTTCTACGATGAACAAATTCCAACTGGAAACATTTTCGGGAATCGCTAACAATTTCAATATTATGCATAGTAAAGGAAATGTTCTAATCTGTGTTGCAAATGCATGCTAACTGTATTCTCATACTATATCACATAAAACTCCGTAAATATATCTAATAAAGCAGCAATTTATATGTAAAGGAATTAGTGAATGTTGGTTACATGCACAAAAAGCAAACAAATTTTCCACTTGTTCATTTATCGAACTTCTGAGTTGTGAGGAAATCCAAAATACGATAATGAACATAATTATGGTTTAGTTAACATAATTTACCACTCAGGTTTTCTTTCCAATTCCAATAAAAAAAATCTCGCGTGAATAATGTGTTGTTGAAATTGATACAGTATCTAAATATCGGTCATTTAGGGCTACTATGTACATTGTGGCACCACCATAAAACATCATGAATTTGAGAAAAAAAAGAAAAGCTCTCTATGATTTTTTTCAAAATCAAATTGCATTCCCAAATATTGTTCAAAAAATTATCGAAACGCATGCATTTGTTCTGTCAAATAATATTAGGCATCATATAGTAGAGCAGCAATAAAGACGAAAAATTCTACCGAGTTGTTGATGTTTGAAATCCAAAACGTTGCAAAATAGGAATCATCTAGTCAATTCTTTGCCGAAAAATCCCTGTCTAGAAATTCAACACTTTTTTTTCCTTGACACAAAAATAGTTACATAACTGTTAACTTTAACATACAACACAATATGAAAATCATAACAAAACAGAAAACTGAAGTTAAATGACAACCTCCCAAATCTGTTAAGTGAATACCACCTAAATTTCATTAATTTTGAAAGTTGCACTGTTACACTTCAGCTGCAGTGAAACAATTCTCTCACAAACGGTCTTGAAGTTTCCTGATAATTGATTCTAAAAAAAAAAGACTTCAGGAAAATACTTTATTGAAAACTAAAAAAATAAAAATTATTTAGATTTGAACTGGCAATGGAAAGTTTGAAAAATAACAATTTTTATACGAAAAATTTAATCAGTAAGAGTTGCACAGCAACACAAAGATGAAATTGTTTAAGGAGGGAAAACAGATGTGCTAAAGTATTTAGGAAGGGCATATATAAGTAGATTAAATTTTTACACAGGAGTGCCGTTGAAGCTACATAACCAATCATCCTCGATTGCATTCATTATAACCTTTAAATAACGAAAACATAAGAAACTGTAAAATTTAATTTTTTTTTTTAATATCCAATCAACATCAACA